>JBBPNG010000019.1:0-65536 GCA_038091095.1 Leccinum incarnatum
CTCGGTTCTGGTGAAGACCAGTACTTACGACCGGGATTGTAGTCCTTTACAACATGAATACAGGATCCTCAATGAGCTGCAGGGGTCCCCAGGCATTCCCGTCCCTATCTGGCAGGGGACTGAATCGCAATTGGACGTCGTCGTATTTGAGAACCTAGGTCCAACTTTGAACGACGTGTTTCAGGAGGCAGGTAAAAAGCTCCCCGTGAGTGTCGTCGCCCTCCTGGCTGAGCAGCTGGTAAGTTCCCGTAACCCAAACGAGTCAGTTGATCAACTCTGACCTGTAATTTAGCTCGTATCTATTCAACACATTCATTCTCACAGCTATGTATACTTGAACATCAAGCCCCAGAATATTCTGGTCGGACCCACTGCCTCGGATCGGCAAGGCAATCGACTCTCCTTCTTCAATTTCACCACTGCCGAGCTGTACAGAGACCCAAAGACGTATGAACATATTCCATTCCGTATTTCCAGGGATCGGATTCCTCCCTCGAGCAACCCTACTTCCACGACTTTCGCATCGGTGAACTTCCACTCGGGCAACTGCCTTAGCCGTCGGGATGATATGGAGTCGTTTGCGTACCTCCTTATCTACCTCGTTAACGGCTCACTCCCCTGGACTGACGCGGACCTTTCGTGCAATGACGATATCCTGAAGCTCAAGATAGCTGTCTCGGCCACTCCACTCTGCAATATATTGCCCCTACCGCTCATCACATTCCTTCACTATACTCGTCAACTTTCATTCACACAGAAACCCGACTACGGTTACATTCTATCACTCTTTCGCACTCTTCAATCCGAAGAGAATCAGCCCACTGTCGCACCGCTGCTTCTACCCCCGGATGTCAAAATTTTGCAGCTGTCCTACTGGCAGGACGCCATTCCTTCTCTTTGTCCAGAAACACCTCGAAAGCGAGTGTATGAAACGCCCCACCGGCCTCCAATGTCCAAAAGGTACGTAATTACCGTCATGATTCCAAATAGGATCGCTCAGTCGCTGATTTTTTTACAGGCGAGTTGTTCGGAAGCTACAGTAAGCCGTGGCATCGTGCCGCGTGGTCCGTGGATGTCGTATCGACGGTATCACTCTTGATTCGGCTTGCAACAATTTCAAATGGTAAGCTCTTTGTAAAGACAATCATCACAAATGAGTCTACTGACCGGGTGTGCAGTTTCTTTGTATGTTACTTGTAGTTCTCGTTTCTCAACAGCTTCGTGATTCGGAATGGTGTCTGTTTTTTTTTGTAGTATACTATGAGATAGCACAATTTGAACTATGTATGGTGGGTTTTAGCTGGCTTCAGACTGGCTCGAGCTGGTTTAAGCCGAGATACAGCTTGCCGTGATTTAAGCTATGAGCCAAGCTGTGTAAAGTTGAGGCTGTGACTTTTGGATGACTCAGCTTTTAATGAAAGCCGAGCCAGGCAAAAGCTGACATAAGCTGAGACTGGTCCGTAACTAGCTGAGCTGCAGCAACACTATTTGAGAGAGACTCTCGGAGAGGCTTTGAGAGAGATGAGAACAGGGAGAGAGTTTGGGGGAGTCGGGATGGCTTCAGGGAGATTTGGAGGAACTTGGGAAGGCTGTGGGAGGACTCAAGAGGACTGTGGGAAGACTAGAAGAAAGGAAAAAAATAGGAGCTGAGAGACAAGTTGTAACAGCTGTGGCACCAAACTGGTCCGAGAATTGAGATGCAACAGATTCTTCGGGCAAGTGCCACCAGCCTATCTGTGTGTTCGGTAATAGCCAATGTCTTCTTGGCTGGCAAGGCTGTGTTCACAACCTGGTCTTTTGTCTCATATGGAGACAGTATGGTCCACTACATCTATCAATGGAGTCCAACACAACATTTGGGAGGCGGATGGCCTTCGTGAACTTCAAGGACCAGATGGTAGACCTTTCTTGGTCTAGCCTGCAGGATCAATACACCTTTTTTTTGCCCTGTTCATTGATTGGTTTAATCCTTACATGAACAAACAAGCAGGCAAGAGTCATTCAATGAGTGCCATATACATGGTCTATTTGAACCTGCCACATAGTATCCATTTTTGACTTGAAAATGTTTATCTGATCAGTGTCATCCCTGGCCCCAAAGAACCTTCGCTGGCACAAGTTAACCACCTGCTTCATCCCCTTGTATAGACAATCTCCTACATTTGTGGGAAAATGAGATACATCTGCAATCAACACAGTGGTACCCTGATGGATATCTGATTTGCTGTGCATTGAGACCTCTTAGATGCGACATTCCTGCTCTTCGGAAAGTAGCTGGTTTCACTGGGCACACTGGCAGATCCAATTATCATTGCTCATTTTGTCGCCTCCAGTCAAAGTTCATTTGTAACCTGGATAAGTCAATGTGGCCCCGATACACCTAGGCCAAGCACCTCACATTGGCAATTTGCTGGAGGGATGCAGATAGTTGAACAGCACCAAGAAATATTCAAGCTCACAGGAATACAATGGTTGAAGCTACTTCAACTTTGGTATTGGGATGCAACAAAATTCTCTTTGCTCAACACTATGCACAATCTAATTTTGGAAGAGCTACAACACCACTGCCGTGAGGTTTGTGGTATAGCCATAAAAACACCAAATATGACATCCAAAAGCAACCCACATTCACCCGTGTGCCAGGCCATTGAGTTGGAGAAAGCAGTCAATGCCATCAAAAAGATGTCCACAAAGGAGCTGTCTACTATATGCAAGAGTTACATTAGTGCCATTGCCTGACTGAACAATGTAGTGCCCATATCCACATTGAAACATGATTATGTTTCATCACTCGTTGAATGAGTATGCATTATTCTATCATGTGGTTTTGAACAATGTTACTCACAACAATGTATCTCAAGTTCCATCTGAATTCCTAAGTCACAATCAAGCTTCCATCGGTTTTAGACAGACCAGTCCTGGCCAACAACAATGCATTAGACTCTATGTCTGTTTTCACAGTACATCTGCAGAGCTGTTGCAAGTTATTCAGAGTGACATTGCCAGAGCAACACTTCTCCTCCATGCACATTCAGCAGCCCTTCTCATGGCAAGGTTATCGGCTGACCAGTGGCAATTGTATTTGCACAATAAACCTGGTCATATCCCTTGTTTGCAAATAGTCTTAAGACTTCTTCAGCCTCACTGAGGGACAAGCTCTTGCTGTCAAACTTTATAGATCTCATAATTGTGGTGAATATAGCCATGAGGCAATTAACATTATGAAACTATATTTCCACATATACATTCCACATCAATAGGTACATCTGATCTCTTGAGACATTGTTTGAGCAGCATTCATTGGTTTCCAACCACCACCTTTTTCTCCACCTTGATGAGTGCCTGTCCCACCTTGGTCCCACTCCATGATGCCTGGTGGTCCTTCACTTTCAAGAGGTATAATGGTGTAATGCAAAAGCTCAACACAAATTACAAGCCAGGTATGTTGTTCATTTCCATCTAATATACTCATCAACATACATTCAAAGGTGACATTGAGATAATGTTCCTGGAACACTTCTCACTTGATGGAGACTTGTGTGTTGTTGCAGAGGGACTGAAGTGGCCCCCTTCAAGAATATGAGGAGATGATGACCAAATTCTGTAGGACATTTTTGGTTCCAACTCAAGGATATCTTCTCGACAACATTATTCCACTGGTCAATGAGCCATCAATGATCCCAGAAGATGTGAAACTGGAAACTTTGGATGAGGAGAACTATCAGCTGCTCTTAGCAAGAATAAATCACGATATCCCGAATCATGCAATGCAATATGTTCACATTCACTTGCCTTTACATGATTCACCTTCATCTTTGAGCCAGGAGATGCAGTATGTCTGCTTTGTTAAGAAAGCTGGGGTAGCATACTGCCCTTGTGGCAAACAAAATAGCGGGAACTTGTTGTTATATAAGCTCAAGTTCCCACACTTGATGCTGAAAAAAGTGGACATGCTGACAAATTTATTTGTAACTATTTTTACCCCCCACACTATATAAGCAACTCAGGTCAAAGATTTTGTTCCCACCCTCTCTCTCTTTCTTCCCATGTTGAACTTGTTCACACCGATGTCCATCAGGTTTTGCATTCCTCTGTGTCTGGCTATCGCTACTGGGTCACCTCTCTTGGTGCAAAGTTTGATGAATTGGAGAAGGCAAGCTGTGCTCTAGAGGTGATGCATGCTAGATCTTTATGCATGGCACTCAAGTACACTTATGCCTTGCACAAATAAGAGCTCGATATTCAACAGGCAGTAATCAACAATAAGTGACCAATGCCAAGTCATACTTTGAGCAGCAATACAAGTTGAAGATCTTGGAGCTCAAGGTAAAGGAGGTCGAGCAGCAAATGTTCATTTTTGAGATCAATTTGCTCAACAAGCGACTGGAGTATACCCAAGCCATGAAAGAGATTGGTATGCCCATGGCAAACATGAATGGACTCATGAAGGCAACCTAAATCCAGACAGACTATGGCACCTTGACTCAAACTTAAATATGAGGGGACTGTGTAGGATGGAGGGAATCCAACCAAAACAAGACTGGTTTGTTCAGTCATATGTATTCATCTTTATATACTATTACAAAGTATGCACATATCAGCTGATGGCAGGTCTGGATAAGCTATGCTGTCTATATGTGGTAATATATCAACTAGTGTATGAAGATAAAGGTACATGTTATGTTGATGCAGACTAAGCAGGTCACATGACTGAATTTAGTATACTAAGAAAATAAAGAAATGTAACAACTTGGGCCTGGGCCTTCATCAGGCTTATCGCAACAATCGGGCATTGGTTCTGCTGTTGGCCACACTGCCCCTGTTTTCTTACTAGCATTACCTCCCAGTCAGGTGCTTGAACTGCACCTATCATAACCAGGCCCACCACCATCACTACCATTCTCTCACTCAGGCTTATTGCTCTGAAAGCGCACAGTCATGGACACTAGTAATCTTTCTGTTGTGTTTTACTGTGTACTTCTATGATTGGTCTCTTTCTTCTCCTTTTCTCCCACTGTCTGCCGACTTGGCAAGTCCTCTCAATTATCAATCACACTGCATGTTCAGGAAATTTTGTACAGCTTATTCAGGTGCAGGCATGCTAACACCCAGCTTCTTTTCAATGCAATTGTCACGGTGTACTTTGTATATTATAAAATCTCTGCATATGCTTCTTCTAATTCAACAGAGGGTGAGAAGCATGTTACAATTGTCTCCAGAGTTCTCTCTATGTCTTTTCTCCCTCTCTTTTTCCTTCACTTATTGTCTTTACTTCATCTTCACATTGTATCATAGATCTCAGGTGATAGCTTCTGACACATCCATACTGCGGATAACCCATCCCTTCCTCATGTTTCCATTACATTTCATGCTAGTAATACTTAAAGATTACTTTGTCTCTCTTGTAAAACCCTAAGCTAGAGCTACTTAAAATATCACCTTGTTCTCAGCGTCTCCTTGAGCCCCTTGTCTCTCAGTACCTTCGAGTCTCTGCCCTCTTGGGTGTGTCCCTACTAGTTTCTTAGTCTACAAGTCTAGCCAAGCATTATGTTTGTTCAACTACTCCTCGAAGTCGTTCTTAGTCTCAGCCTTCTTCAAGTCTACATCTGACCCCACCAGGGCCAGCTAGTCCTCCCTCACCCAGCCACTCCTCCCACCTCTTCTCCCCACAGAAGGCAACCTCTATCCAATAAGGACTATGGCACCTCAACAAGGGGACAAGGACTTTAGAAGGGGGAATGTGTATGTTAGAGGGAATCCAACCAGAACAAGACTGGCTTGTTCGGTTGCTGCATTCAAGTATTTATACTACTGACATGTGCGCACAGACCAGCTTAGGGCCAGTCTGGATAAGCAGTGCTAATCTAATAAGGTAAGGGCTCACCGAGTGCTACCAGGATAAGTCATGTGACTGAGGGCTGTGCAGGTCAGGTGACTTGAGAAAGTGAAAAGTGAAAGACAAAGATAAAAGCTTATGTAAGTGGTCACATGATGCTGACTAAGCAGGTCACATGACTTCGAAAAGTGGAAAATGAAGATGTTTGTAACAATTGGCATGACACGATGCATCGGATGCGACACGACATGACAACAATGTGCCAGGACCCATCCACACTGACATGACACATCAATGGATGGTGCGTCAACAATGTGAGCAAGATGACAATGACGAGGACAAGGATGTGACCTGGAGTACTGAATCATAGCTATCAAATGTAAAATAAAATATGAATACAATGCTACTACAGTACCATCTACCCACTTGAAATGACATTGGTATGGAATTTATGGATTACAATGATAGCAAGGATGGACATGACAACTGCATTGCAATGGCGTTGCACATAATAATTTAATTTGTATGGCATAACAGTGCCTGGGCATTGCCAGACATGGCAATGTGACCCTCACATTTCACTCGCATTGTACACATGACCCTTGCATGACAAAGCATTGTAATAAATTATTTCCCCTATGGCAATGCATTACCATGTGCCAGCCGAAAATACCCCATTACAATTACATACAATGATGTCTAATGGTGCCTAGATTTTTCCGACACTCCATGTCTCTTGCTCAATATATCTCCCAATTCCAGAGCAATGTCATCACCTCTAAAGGAACTGGGAAATCCACCCTTTGTCACTACTTCTCCTCAGGTCCTCCCTCCTTGTCCAAAAACATTTACCTCATGGAAGAAGTTCCTACCACCATCGCCAAATGGTACTCTCATGCTCAGAGGATCGATGATCAACAATGTTGAGCCTTCCTCACTTCCCAACAACACAAAGAGCGATCTTTCACTAATCCCTTTATCCCTACGTCCACCAACTCCACCAAGGAGCGAGACCCTAACACTATGGACATCAACACTGTTCATATCCCTAAGCTCACCCCTTCCGAAAGGGAATAATGCTTCAAGCAAGGACTCTGTCTTCACTGCAGAAAATCCGGACACAATGCCACCTCCTGCTCCACATTCTCAATTAAGTCTTCTTCTTTCAGAGGACCGACCAAGAAGGTCGCTAAAGCCGAACAGACCTATACCACCTATATGTCACCAATCTCAAATGACACCATGCCCACTTCCCTCAACCAACTCACCCAACACCAATCCCTTTGAAAACCAAACCACCTCACCACATCGAAGTCTACCCCACTCATGACAAAAAGCTTTATAGTTTCCTTGGGTTTGAGACCAAATTCCAATATCTTGAAAGAGTATCAACAAGGTCCTCTGTCGAGTAATGAGATGTGGCTCCTGTTTCATTCCTAAAGGATCTCCTCTAGTCGCTCGTCTTACCACCACTACTAATCTTGCAGTAGAAGCAGAGAAGTCTAAACCCAAGACTACCCTTCCCTCTGAATACGCAGCTTCCTCCTCCATCTTCTCTGAGGAAGCCTCCTCTCGTCTTCCACCCTCTTGACCCTATGACCACACCATACAACTCGATGACACCTTTGTCCCTAAGATTGGAAAAGTATACCCCCTCTTCCCTAATGAACAGAAGGCCATAGAAACCTTCCTCGAGGAAAACCTTCATGGCGGAAAACCTTCATAGCGGAAAATCTTTGTAGTGGAAAACCTTTGTAGCAGAAAACCTTCATAGCAGAAAACCTTTGTAGTGGAAAACCTTTGTAGTGGAAAGATTAAACCCTCTAAATCTCCCCAAGCCTCTTCCTCCTTCTTTGTGAAAAAGAAGCATGGCAAACTCTGTCCCTGTTAGGACTACCAATATCTTAACTCCCACCTGAAATGCCTATCCTCTTCCCCTTGTCTCCAACCTCATCGACAAACTCAAAGGAGCTAAGGTCTTCACTGAGTTTGATGTCCAATAGGGTTATAACAATGTCTGTATCAAAGAAGGAGACCAATGGAAAGGTGCCTTCATTACCCATAAGAGCCTCTTCGAACCCATAGTTATGTTCTTCAGCATGAATAACTCCCCCTCCACCTTCCAGAGATTCATAAAGGACTCTTTTTGAGACAAGATTGCTGAAGGATGGCTCATCATCTATATGGATGACCTCCTCATCTTCTCCCCTGATGACGCTTCACACTCCAAACATACCAAATGTGTGCTCCAAAGGATGAGAGAACTTGACCTCCACCTTTGATTAGAGAAATGCAACTTTGCTACTGCAGAAGTTGAATATCTTGGAATGATTGTCAAACCTGGAACCCTCACCATGGACCCAGTCAAACCAGATGGAATCACCCCTACTCCCACCACTGTTAAAACTGTCTGCTCATTCCTTGGCTTTGCCAATTTCTATTGATGATTCATCGATCATTATTCTGATATTGCTTGTCCTCTCATTGATCTCACCAAGAAAGATAAACCATGGG
The DNA here is from genome assembly GCA_038091095.1 of Leccinum incarnatum. Classification (NCBI taxonomy): domain Eukaryota; kingdom Fungi; phylum Basidiomycota; class Agaricomycetes; order Boletales; family Boletaceae; genus Leccinum; species Leccinum incarnatum. Next base: position 8,351 of record JBBPNG010000019.1, read on the forward strand.
ACTGGTCCACCGCATGTCAGGTGTCCTTCGAACACCTTAAACAATCCTTTCTTTCAAAACCAGTCCTCTGTCTTCCTAACCTCTCCACTCCTTTCATGTGACACTACGGGAGCAATCCTCCTCCAGACCAACTCTAATGGCAATTGACACCCCTGCTCCTACTTCTCCCAATCCTTCATCCCTGCAGAACATAATTATGACATCTATGATTGAGAATTGCTTGTGGTCATCAGAGCACTTAAAGCTTGGTGTCAATATCTTTGCGGTTCTTCTTTCCCAGTCCAGGTCTTTACTGACCACAGGAACCTTGCATTCTTCCAAAGTCCTCACTGGCATCTCAATCGCTGCCAAGCTCATTGGCTCCTCGACCTCACTGACTTTGATCTTAAAACCACCCATGTCCCCGGTACTCTCCTCACTGGACCAGATGCCCTCTCTCGTCGGCCAGACAAACTGTTACTCTCTGCAGACAATGAGGACGTCACTCTTCTTCCCCTCACACTTTGTTCAAGTCGTTGACACCACCCTCCATGACATTATTGCTTCCACCTCGGGTGATGACATCCTCGTCCATAATGCTCTCCAAGCTCTTGATGGCATCATTCCCCCTGCCTTCTGATCTCACCTCTCTGATTGGCAGGTCAACAGTGGCCTCCTCACTTATCAGAATCGTGTCTATATCCTGGACTCTGGTTTCCTTTGCTGTGACATTGTTGCTTGTTTTCATGACCATCCCTCTACTAGGCATCCCGGCTACCTTTAGCGTTTTAAAGTCCGGTTCGGTCCAGTTATTTGCCTTATTTGGGCATAACCGAAACCTTAACCGGTTATGGAAATTCCTAATTTGGACAAAATATAGACTGAACCGAAAAAAACCAGTTTCAATCGGTTTTCCTCGGTTCGGTAGCCGGTTATGACCGGTTCTGTGGTAGCCGAAAATTCACACGCACTCATAGCTTTCTGTCCATAATTTTTTACATTAATCGGTTCACAGCATCTCGAGATATTGCCATTTTAAGATTTTCTCGAATATGTGCTTGAAGTAGCCAGAATATTCAATCTCGGACTCGTTAGGAAGTGGTTCCCACGCTTAGTAATGGCTGTACCGGATGTAGTAGACACCCCTATCGACCATCTGACCAAGTTTTGATGCCAATCGGTAGTGATGCGCCTGAGATACAAGCAATCTCGACCTCCATCTGGATAAATTCTAAATATATTGATATCAAAGTCAAATCTTGATGGAAAAATACGCAAAAAATATGGATAAATCGGGGAAATGTAGGGGATATAGGGGTGTCAATAGCACAGCCACCATAACCGGTTTTGACCAGTTTTGACCAGTTTTTGACCAGTTTTGAAAATTTCGAGATTTCTTGTAACCCTAACTGCACCTATCTGTAATTGGGCATAACCGAACCTCTTTAAGCGGTTACAAGCGGTCAAGGTTCGGTTAAGTTACGGTTTTTTATCAGTTATGTGACTGGACTTCGAAACACTAGGTGCTGCAGTCTGGAAATGAAGGCAGCTTGTTCAAGGACTCGTTGGGCAACACCATCACACTTCCGGTGAAGGAGCTTGTCCATGATGTTCCCACTCAGTGGGACTCCACTTACTTTATGATCAATCATCTGCTAGTTCTGTGCCCGGTAAGTCATTGTTACACCTGGCCTAGGTAGGGTCGGATGTAGACTTGGAGGCAGAGGTCAAGACAGAGGATAGGCCGAGCAAGCGTAATGCCTGGTGAAGCCGGTAGACTAAGTGTTCTTTCGAGGAGGAACTCACTAGGAGTCACGTCACTCGAAGACTAAAGGCTAAGACACACCCGAGAGGGCAGAGACTCTGAAGGACTAAGAGGCGATGGACTCAAGAGGGTTCGCAGGAGACTTAGTGATATTCCAAGTAGCTCTAGCTTAGGGTATTACAAATGAGAAGGGAAGTCTTTAAGTACTACGACCTGGAAGGCGATGGAATCGCAAGGAAGGGAGGAGTCATCCGCAGTATGGAAAGAGTCAGAAACTGTGGAGATCTAGATTATACAGTAAGCGATGACTGATGAATGATGAAGCAAGACGTCATCATGAGTCAAGGATAAGAACGAAGATAGGGAGAGATCGGAATGATGATAGGAAAGAATAGGATCAGAGATACTAGGGAGATTGCGGATCGTCAGCGATGTGAAGGAGGTGAAGTCACTAGAGATCTATAGTACAATGTGAATATAAGGTAAAGGCAATAAGCGAAGGGGAACGAGAGGGAAAAGAGATACATAGTGAGTCTAGGAGACAATTGTAACATTACCCCCCTTGTAGCCTTGGAGTCACCGACCCAAGTTCTAGTAGTCTGGTCCAGTCCAGGCGCGGTCTCCAGACGTATTGGCATCTGCTTCCTCGTTGTAAGTGTCCTCGTAGTCATAGTCATATCCTGGGGATGGAGGACAATCATTGAGGGTAGGGTAAGAAGGAGGAGGATGGGTATGATGAGAGGAAGTTGATCCTCGAGAAGGGCGAAAGGGTCTAGCTCTTCCTTGACCAGAACGAGCAGATTCATAGGAGGAGTGAGAAGAGGCAGAGGAGGACGAGGATGCGGAAGGAGAGGGTCATGGGATGCGATGTTTAAGAGGGCAAATTCACCAGGCAAACAATCTGCTGGACACAGGGTCAGAAGTTGCTATTAAAATTGAGCGAGCTAGAAGGACTCCCTCTGCCCGTAAACATGAGTTCTATATACTCAGTCAGCGGCGGGCATCGAGGGTATTCCTCGAACACTCTGGTTTGGTGAAGAAGCAGGGCAGAAAGTTCTTGTGCTCAATCGGCTGGGCCCTTCCTTGAAGCAGATATTTGGCGCCTGCAACCGTTTTTTTACCACCTCCACCATCGCTTATATTGGAGAACAATTGGTACGTCGAGATTTTAGCCTGAGCTAAAATGATTACTACTGGTTTGTGCCAATCACCACCAAACGCTAACATTGTCTCCCTACCAGCTCGACCGTTTGCAAGGTGTCCACTCTCGCAACTACATTCATCGAGACATCAAGCCCAGCAATATCCTAATCAGTTGTGAGCCTGAAGCTCACTGTATCCACCTCATCGACTTCAGCGACACCACAGAGTACCGACATCCAAAAACACGACTCCACCATTCATTCTGGCAAAATTTGTCTTTCATAGGCACGTTCATATTTGCGTCAATCAACAGCCATCTTGGATATGACCAAGGCTGACGGGACAACTTGGAATCCCTCACTTACATCCTTATCTATTTCTTCCACGGAACATTGCCATGGGCAAAGGCTCCAAGAAAGTCCATTCTGGAACAAAAGTGAAGGATTACAGAGCTCTGCCCTGACATTCCCAGCGAGATGAAGACTTTTCTGCACTACACAAGGGACCTTCAATACAGCGCCAGACCAGACTATGATTACCTGCATGAGTTGATGAGAAGACTTCATGCCTGATCACAACAGCCTACTACTCACTGGCAGTTGGATTGGATGACTGAACCCACTGGCATTCGTTCATGGTACATTGCTTATCGAGTTTCATGTTTTAATTGTATACTAACCATGATTACCGAAGACGCAATACTGTAAATACGACATCAGGCCAAGGCAAATCGCCTGACCCCACTGTGAGTTCGAGTTCCAACAATCTCTCTCCTCTGCTACCCAGCGGTGGCAATCCTGTGCGCCCCCGCCGCAGTGAGCAGATCCATCAACAACAATCAATTTATTAGCTATTTATCTCATGTTGTATCGTTCTTGTACTTCGCTTGTGTTGTCTGTAGACCGTAGTAGCTTGTCTTTGTGTGGGAGTATGATTCTATTGTGGCTCGAGCCGAGCACTATACTGTGTACTGAAACTTGGGATTAGCTGGCTATCTGCAGCTTAGCTGCTACAACAGCTGGTCCAATGCCAGTCTGGCTCGGATCTATTAACCGAGCAACAGCCATAGCCGGAAAAGGCCAAGCCAAATTAGGTCAAGTTGAACTGCGGCAACACTAGATCATGCTGATCGTTACACTGTTGGATAAGACAATTACTCTAAGTCATATATATTACATGGCTACATAGCCACAATACAAGGGATACATGCTGTCTACTAATATATCTATTACTAGTAGTATTATTGGCTGTTTGATACACACCCTAGCTGCATTGTAACATAGCCTTGATCGGACCATATATAGTCTTGATGCAAACACCAGGGTCTGAGACAGTATGTTTGAATCTCATTTCAACTAGAGATGTATGTAAAGTTCCATTTGATAGCAGTTTGTTTGAGGCCATAGTAGAATTTACAAAGTTGTTTTCGTTTCTATTCTTGATAAAATCTTCTGGTTATACTAATAAAGCATGCTGTTTTTATGTGGAGAGCTTTGTTGTCCCAATCCCCTAATCCATTCCTGTGCTAGCCCTCATCATTAGATCATAGTGTGCTGCTTGATAGCTATATAAATGGTGGTAGAATAGGTAACTCTGCAGCACGTCCCATAATTGGTCTGTAGCTTTCTCTACCAATCTACCAAGCTTCTATTAAATCCAACAACAGTGATCCATATCACACACATTATTGCATCTAGAGTGTACTGGAGTCAGATCTAGAAGCAATTAATTATAGGTCAAGTTAATTCATTAATAATGAGGTTACCACATTTTTGAATGTTGCCTCAAAGTTTGCAGTGTTGGGAGCATCAGGATCATTGTGTCTATAGGTCTTAGTTTCTTTGAACAATAAAGAAATACTGCTTCATTGAAAATGGCAGAAGAAGATATGTGCCACCAAGGAGGAAGTTGGGGTTAGGAAACTGCCTCAGATTCAGGTGTGTAGCATTATTTCTCTCAGTGGGGCCCACAAGAACATCAAGCTGTGGAGTTACCACATTTCCTTCCAGTGTCTACAATGTGGGGTTATCCAGACCTAAACCACTACACTGGGTAAGGATGATAACAGCATGTATCAGTTGAAATGCAAGAATTTTGAATGTGGGTAGAATAGAGCTTGTTGTTTTGCTGATCCCCACTTGTTCAAAAAACTCTCTGATGTACAAGGATAATGCAGTTGATCTTCCTCACTGTCTTCGTCTGGTGAGTGATTGTTGAATCTTAGCATACTGATATAGATTATCTACAGGCTATTTGCAAGGAGTTTCTACACTTGCCTGAAGATGATCAACTAGAGGAGGTGGCTGCAATTCAGATCCTGTTATGCAAAGCGATAACTACTACCTTACTACTAAGACGAGGTACTCACGAAGAGACCAATCAAGTCTAGTATAAGGACAAAGGAGAAAGTCTCACTTGCAGATGGTCAAGTAGAGGAAGAGTTAGATTATGCTGTATTGCACAGAAATAGTTAAGGAACACCATTGTGCTACTGGAGTATTTAAGGAAGGTGCAGAATACACAGACCAAGCAGTGTCAGCACAGTGAAAGAGAGAAAGACATATTTGGTAGAGGTCAAGACAAGAGATAAGATGATAAGATGATAAGAAGACAAGAAGATACGAAGATAAGAGGATAAGACTAATCGATGGTACAGTCAAGGAGGAAGTAAGTATTGTTTAAAAGGTAGATGGAGAATGGTAGAACTTGAAAGAAAAAGTTATGTCCACTCCTGTAAGTCCTTCGAAGTCAACAGCGATTGTAACAGATCCTCACTTAACAAGAGGCAGTTGCAAGGCCTACTGACTCTGGAGACAACTGGAATGAATGGGACACATTCTGCCCAACATATTTTTGCCAAGATTGACAGCCAAATCACGACAAGTCCAATAAGAAAAATTTGGGAAATTGCATATGCATGCTATAGTTCTATTTGGCTATGAGACTCCCAAAGGTCTTTTGATATATTTAGTTACTCTATTCTGCCCTGCATTCCTTCATCAAACTTGTAGACTCGGCAAGACACAACAGTCTGAGAAATTTTCAGGAAAGCATATGGTAAATCTACATATATATATTTTAAACATATACTAACATAAGCTAGTTCAAATCATCAAAAAGGTCAAGGTCCATGTCTCGACAATTATTTATTGATACTTATCTTGTACTTGGACAAGACCAAAGTTTACTAGCCTGAGCTCATCATCATCAAAGATCTATCAGCTTTGCTCATTTGGGCTTCTTGGCAATGGGCTAAGAAATATCTTTCCAAAGAGTTGCATACTAACAAAATTTTATTTCATGCTGCCATCTATTTGTTCCAAAAGTCCAAATTGGTTGATAGAAACACTAGTATGTCTCTGTGTTGGGCCTTGGGATGCTCTTGTAGGAATGTTGGAGAATAGTGGAAGTAGAGCCCAAAGAGGATCTTGCTCCTGATTTTCTGAGGGAGTCTTGCTTGGCTTCCAGAGAGCTAATGACATTTTGGATGGAGAGGGAAACTACCAGGAAGGTGGAGACTGAGGAGCCAGCCAGGGACAAAGAATGCATAGTCATATACTTATTTTCCTTGCATTTGTATTTTCATTTGGCAATTATCATGACTTGATGCTGCTGAGAGACAAAGTTCATTTATATGTGAATCAAATCTACCTGCTAAGTTATGAGAAAATCACTAGTGATATAACTAGTGATTTAACTTCAAAGTAAAACTTCCTCACTTCATCATTTATGCAGCATATGGTGTAACAGGGATGCCTGAGTCACCACCAAGTTTGTGGTCGAATCACAGTCCAATTAGCATGACACAAGTCCTTTGGCTAGAGGTTTTCATCTGTTATAATTCCTATCAGACTTTGAAAAAATTTCTTCAACTTTTGAATGCCATTATTCCATCACCTATGTGCCATGAACTTTCATTCAGATAGGGATGTAATAGATTCCAGAATTAGAGGAGATGAAGTGGATTCAACTCCAAGTTGTACTTCTGGAAGTATGCCACTCCTGCTCTGGTCAACAGAATGATGTTGCTTCAAGGGTGGTTGGACAACTTTCTGAGTATTTGAGTTGAATAGAGTTGGGAATTGATCTATCTAAAGGACTGACAGTGGGATGAAGGTCATCAGAAACCACATCACTAGCTTCATGCAGGGCAACTGCATTCTGTGGAGGTAAAGGCAAAGGAGGCTTAGGTAGGCAAGAGCAGGGGTATGGGTAGCCTAGGGGTCAGAGTGAGGATACCATAAGGGTAGAGGTAGGGATACAATGGTCAAAATTTTTGTACCCTCCAAGGGTATACCAGCTTTAAGCCTGTTCAGCCTGGATTAGGCCAGCAGAATTACCATCACTACTAGACTTCTCAGGCTAGATAATTTTAATATATTTACATATGGTGCATTTACTGTTTTGACTGTCTCCTGAATTCTTACTATGTCTTTTCTCTCTCTCTTTTTCCTTCACTTATCGCCTTTACTTCATCTTCACATTGTATCATAGATATCGGGTGATTTCGTGTTGCGTTCCCCATCACTGATGATCCAACTTTCCCCTATCCTTGTTTCTAGTCTGTCCTATCTCCGTTCTGATTCCTTCCTATCTTGTTCTGGTTCTTTGACTCATGATGACATCATTGCTTCATCATCAATCTGTCATCATTCAATTGTTATATGATTAATTCTCTGCAGCTTCTTACATATCCATACTGCAGATAACTTACCCCTTCCTCATGTTTCCATCATGTTCCATGCTGATAATACTTAAAGATTATCTTGTCTCTTTTGTAAACCCTAAGCTAGAGCTACTTGGAATATCACTTGAGTTCTCAGTATCCTCGAGTCCCTTTGTCCCTTTGTTCCTCAGTCCCTCTGCCCTCTCAGATGTGACCCATAGTCCATAATCTTCAAAGTCTCACCAGGTGTTACATCTGCTCAACTAGCACTTCGTCCTTAGTCTTTGCCTATCCAAGTCTACATCCAACCCTACCTGGGCCAGCTATAACATTTACTGACATGGATGCTGTAACTAGCTTTGAGCCTGGATCAGGCCACCAGAATTATCATCACTACAAGGCTCCTCAGGCCTATCAAGGTGCCAATGCAGGCCCAGTGCTGAGTTGGCAACAACTTGAACCTGAGTCTCAGGCTAGATAAGTTTAACATATTTACTATGTTGAGTTTACTGATATGAATATCTATGAATATTGTGACTAGCTTTGAGCCAGATCAGGTATAGTAGATCCTGCTATGATTTATCCTCAGCAGCTTGCCAAGGAACTCAATACAGCAGCTGTGTTTTTTTTAACTCGATGAGTGAATTTAGTTATAGAGCATTGGGGCCAGCTGCTAACTTAGGTCATCAGTCCTCTTGGCAGCTGTCACCTGATGAAGCTCAGGTTTCTACTGCCAGTGGTTTCCCTTTCTTTTAGAAGAGTACCAGTGGAATCATTATTACTGGCAGATAGGTTCAGAGGAAGTTCCTTCCTCCCCAGGCTCCCTTTCAACAGCAGGATCATAACTGGGATTTACTAGGTCATCAAGTTCAAAACAGTTTTGTGATGGATCAGGTTGATTCAGAAACCATGGTATATAATGACATGCAGCTAGTGTCATCAGAAGTACCAGTTATAGGGCCAGTGTCATCAGTCTCAGAACCAGAGTCAGTGACAGGATCAGGGACAGGGACAGGGACCCTTGAGGGACACTCCTAGAGGGACATCAGAAGAAAATCTACATTATTCTGTCTCTGGTAAGTTGAAAAATTCCAGTCTATTATAAACTATCACATAATGCAGTAACATTTTTCGGCAAATGACTGGCTAGTCAATGTGCCAAATCGCTGTAAGTAATGGGTCAGCCAACATTGTTACAAACCTCTTCATTTTCGACTTTTCCAGGTCATGTGACCTGCTTAGTCAGCATCATAGTCTGTTAGATCTATTCTTTTGCTAAAGTAGAACTTAAGATGTGATAGCTAATGGCCTGCCAAGTTTCACTGGTCGTGTAGCTAATTGGCTCATTGGCAAGATTATGAGGGATAGTACATGGGCAGACAAGTAGATTTCAGGTATAAAAATTGGCTCATTGGCAAAATGCTGAGGTATAATTAATCGGTCAATATGTACATTATAGGGTGTAAGTAGATGGTACAAACAGTAAGATGCTGAGTTTCACTCATTGACAAATCAGTAGATAGTAGAATGGCCCAATTGGCTCATCAGCAAGATGCTGACATATCCTCTTCGGCTGACCAGTGGACTGCAGAATGTAGGAATGTGTAGTCACAAGTAATTTGCTAACTTGTACTTGTGGGCCAATCAATAGACCACTGAATTTATAGAAATGTACCATATTTGCTGTGACCAGCAAGATGCCAAGAGACCATTATGTTGGCCAATCCATTGTTTAATGAAATTTTTACTTCATTGGCCGATGTTGGCTGACCAGTCACTCATGGCAATGTGCAGGTGAATAAGGTGGCAAGTATTCACATTGCATCCTCCTATATAGACTCTAGCAATCAGCACACAGAAAGATCAAATGATAACTGTGATGGGCATTACCTTGATTCAATAAGCTCTCATATGTCTAAGTGCTTGTGAATACTGCAAACTGTTGTCCATTACGATGACTGAATTGGAGGCTGGAAAAAGTTCCATCTTGTTGAGAAGTTGCTTGATGAATTTAGTGAAGCTGTCTGTACTGAACAAGCCTTTGACCACATGCAACAATGTAAGATACCTTGTTGCAGCCAGAGTGCAAGGAGTATGGAATATCTGTACTATGGCCAGCAGCACAATACAAAAACAAATCAATGATTTACTTACCATCAACTGCATAAAAACACCTTATGTTGTGCTTTGGTTTCTCAGATTGACCAGGCATGGCCATAATAAGTTGTTTGGTGATCAACAGAACTCTCATCAATGAAGACATCTATACAAGTGAGGTATTCAAGATGTTTTTCTGATGAAAATTCCACTGCAACACATGTGATTTTTGAGGAAGAGATCATCGAGTCACGTCATTGCAAGATACGGCCTAGAAGTTCATTGTCAAATGTGAAGTGTTCTCCATACCATCGTGCTTGAGATGTGAGTACTGCCACATGCTAGTAGCAACTTGTAGAGCTCGTCCAGATAAAGATCAGGAGTTTTCTGTATGGTTCCTAGAAGGAACTATAATAATGAGTGTTTAGATAATACATCATTGATGTACCTTTTGTTTCCTTGGTCTTCTCTACTACATTACTTTCTTCAATATTTTATGCGCACAGGTCTCAATGAGATCTAGAACTTTCAATAGATCAGTCTATTGAGAATTGAACTTGTTAGTCTGCCCTGCCATGCCAGACCTCTCATCCTGATGAGAAATAGATGCTGTTTGATATACTATGGAGTGGCACACTCCCACCAACCTGCTATTCTCAATAACGAGTATCCTCCACAGAATCATCGAGTTCTGCCATGGATGATAACTCACTGTCAGACATCTCTAATGATTCCATTGATTACCAGTGCATGGAAACCATTTCTGTGACGGTTGGAACTGGAAATATAATATGATTTTGTCTAGATCCTGTGGCTATCCATCCATCCCTGTATCTGTGTACTTTTCCATGTATCCATCATGATTGTCAGACTTATTTTTTAAAGTTCAGTTGTGCAACTGGTAAAAATCCAGCAACTGAACTCAGGGACCATTGAGCGTCATGTATTGAAGGCATCGCAAATGAAGGCCTTATGCCCCCCCTCTCTCAAACAGGATCTGGAAACCAGATTTTAAAAACAGATAGACACACAAGGGAGACAGAGTAGGAGGTAAAGGGTGTATATTCTGCGGACAAAGCAGACAGATGAGAAGAGGATTCCAATTGGGTGACACATCCCCATCACCCACAGTTATGTTGCACTGCATTGGAGACAGGGGTATTTTGTGCTTGTTTTCTCATGATGACATCACAAGGTTTGGAAAATATTATTGTTTCCATTACAACTTTTGATTGGTAAATTGATTTTTGCAAGGTGTAACATGAGGTCATCATTATGTGCATAAATTGTGTACACGTACAAATTCATTGAACAACCTGGTTATTCAGTGGTCAGAGGGGAGTGAGGAACAGAGAGGTTGACAGGGCTGGAATGAGAGGCTCAGCCTCAAACAGTGTTTAGATATGTTGGATATGCAATGATTGAGTGCAGGAGAAGAGCACAATGTATCATGAAGGATCCACCCTGATGTGGTTGTTGACCAAACTCCATCCTAGGTCAGCAATACAGAGGTATGGCATCCATCATGGGAGAGGATAGGCACTGCTAATTTTTATTGATAGGCTTTGTCATGGTCAATTGAGCAAACAACGGCAACAATGACATATCCAATCAAATATGACATATGCACATTTATCACCACAAAAAGAACACATTGAAGAGTATATGACAGATAGCCAGTCAATCTCCATCAACGCAAACGATGAACACAAGGAATGTCCATGATGCACCTGTCCAACCCAGCCAATATTGTAGTTTTTGACCAAAATTAGATGACAACTACCAATAGTACCTTTGATGAACTCTATGGCAACATAATAATCTATTTTGGAATAAGCCCCTATCTGTGGCATTAATTATCTGTTACAACTGTCTCCTGAGTTCTCGCTATCTCTTTTTCCTTCACCAGGTTGTTGCCTTCACTTTGTCTTTACCAAGTCATAGATCTCAAGTGATTTCTCGTCTCATTCCACATTACCAATTATCTGCATTCCTCCTATCATTGTTCCTTATGTTTCCTATCTCTGTTCCGACTCTTTCCTATCCTTGTTCTGATCCTCTGACTCATGGCTTTGTCATCTTTGATCAGTGTATGATTAATCCTCTGCAGCTTCTTACTCATCCATACTGTGGATGATAAAATGTATGTACAATCTTTCTATTAATTACAACTTGAAATATGAGTGTTTGTTCAATCCCACTGTGTCAGGTTGCTTACTGATGTGATTGTCAAAGGTTTTGTGCATAATCAGCAGACTCGTCTCGTAGAATCACAGATACATCTATATCAGGATGATCTGATTCAGGAACTGTGTGATTACAAGATAAGACTAGATAATAATGGTTTCTGCCATCTTTGTATTGTGTGAGGATGCCACAGTAAAGATGACAACTGTTTCTTCTGTTGTGGCCAATTATCCCATCTCAATAAACAAGACCAGAACCATCTGCAGTTGTAAACAAGAGTATGTAGGATGATGAACCCAAGGAATAAAAAGCTGGCAGGTATAAAACCACCTGACTTTTCGATAATGCTTGTCCAGAAGTGAGATTCAGAATTACCCATTTGTAGATCCAGCAATCTGATTCTTCGCTGCCATATAGCTGAGCACTATCAAGGGAAACCATAAGAACCATGTTGTGCTCTTTAATATCTCCATCCAAGACCACTCCAAGATAATCACAATCTATTGCAATGTTGTCAATCACCAAAATTGTCCTGTTTGACTGCCAGACATCTTTCAGAATTTCCTGTGTGCATTTTCAGAAGGTAAAGGAGAATGAATCATCTCTTTGAAAGTCAGGAAAAATCCCAACCAGTAGAGCAAAGGTTCCAAGAAGTGTGAAGTTTGTTCATATAAATTATTTGTTATTGATGTTCATTGACTGCCACCATCAAAATTATATATGTCATATTGATGATCTAGATGTAAGCAAATTTATGCAAACTCAATACACAACTGGAAGTGCCATCTAAGCAACATCACCAATGAACTGACCAATGTCATGGAAGTCCCGAAAGATAGATGGGAGTCCCATAATAGAGCCAATAAGAAAAAATAATATTCAATATATGTGAATATTCATGCAAATAGTACGACTGTGACTGTCACATATACTGATTTGAAAGCTTATAACACACAAATAGGACACCCAAAGTTAAGAGATGTACCTAAATACTGAATGAGACATCCAACTATAGATTGAGAGTCAATACATATTTTATCTTATCTTCAATCAATCTATCCAATCTCAGCAAATATTGATAAGATAAGATATACCAAGCTGAGTTTAAATTATTATGTATCACAATGTGGTTATTTAATAAGATATATTATGTAACTTAATTTTCATAACACTAATTTCAGAATTAAATTTTGTACCTTAATCTCAACCTTGGTAATTATTTATTTATTGGGCAAAAGTCCTGTAAAGTTTACTACAGAAGTGTAATTGGGCAGTATATGATGTCAATAGTGACACAGTGATGTTCAAGTGGATAACATGGTTGAGTTGTGGTATTGTGGTGTCTTGTTTGATGTCGACAAGAACATGACATCGATGAGAACAAGGGAGGGAGGGAGATGTAGTGTGGCATGTGGCATTGGTGGCGAGATGAGATGGGAGTTGTAGTGGGAGTTGTGGTGTGACTTGTGGAATGAGGATATGGTGAGACAAGGGCAGGGGGTTGTGGTGTGGTGTGTGGTATTGGTGGTGTGACAAGAGAGAGTGGGAGGTGTGGTGTGGTGTGCAGTGGCATTGGCGGTGAGACAAAGATGTTGAGGATAAGGGAGAGATGGAATTGTGGTGGGGAATGTGGCATTAGCAGCGATGTATCAATTTTGAGGACAGGGTGGTGTTGTAGTGGTGTGGCATTAGCAGCGAAACAACCTAATGACCAGAAGAGAGGTTGTGGTGGTAGGTGTTGTAGTGCGTGGTGTAGCATGACGTTGGCGGTGAGACAACAAGGATGAGGGAGGGAGCTTGTGGTTGTCTGCTCAGCAAAGCTTAATTGCTCACACTATCATTTGTTTGAGATTGCTCAGATGCAACAGGTCGACCTCAGTTGATGCACAAGCTGCCTTGCGTCGAACAACAGAATGTATGCATATATCCAACCCATGTCAGGATAGCATTCCAGTTGAAGGCGGGTTTCGCGCTTTCTACCATTTGTTGCATTAATGTGAGGGATCTTCTGTGGCAGTTTAGAGTCATTGAGCAGCCTAATCGATCAACTGGGGCCTGTAGTGGTGTGGACGGGTTCGCGCTTTCTACCATTTGTTGCATTAATGTGAGGGATCTTCTTTGGCAGTTTAGAGTCATTGAGCAGCCTAATCGATCAACTGTGAGTTTCTGTGGATTGAGTGTAGCTTCGACGAGCTTCTCGACTGGCCGATTTAGTTGGCGGCCATCGCATCCTACTCGATCACACTCTCACTTGACCCAACAAATATCAGTGACATCATACTGAAATGTTGCAAGGCGCGAGTAGGAGTAATGTTGGAGGATGAACTCACGAATGCCACTCAAGTTTATAAGGATTTGCTGGCTGCAGAACAACTTGTATTCTGAAATAATGTGCTGAGAGAATATAATGGTGCCAGTGTGGAGCACCGTTGGACTGCCAGGAGCCTTGCCGGGTCACTGGCACTTGAAATTTTTTAGCTCTGCACTAATAAGCCCTGGGCTAGTGAGAATTGGCAGTTCTACAGAACGCCTCACCCAGAACAAAGCAGTGACTACCTCAAACAATCCCTCAGATGGAATACAGAACAATATATTGTTCGCATCAGGTCAGTCAGGTTGCATGGGTCGCTCAGGATGACAACTCAAAATTCACACGTCCTCACACCGCTACAGGCCCCAGTTGATCTAGGCTGCTCAATGACTCTGTCAGTCATGACAAATGTCAATGATTTTCTAGCAGGAGATATAACAATTGGTGAAGTAGGGGTAGATGACTTTCTTGGATTGATGTCTGGGTTCTAATGCTCGTGGCCAGCCATTGAACCTGCCAAAAGGGAAATCTTTGTTCTCTCAAATGCTGGACATCAAAAGATCTGATATCTAGCAAATCTTGGAGTCTAGGTTGCTTAATGCATCTTAAATGTTAATGATATAATGATGATGAGCTCCAAGCCCATTTGTTGGCAGATGGACGAGGATGAATCACATAAAAGTGTAGCTGGAAGTACTTATTTGTCCCATCTCTCGACAGCAATACCATGCAGGAACTCCCACACATCTTGGGCCAACCGTTAATGTCACCTCGAGAACGGTCCCACGTTCGGCGTTTCCTCAGTGCTGATGGGGGGTTCCGGGTGTAATGAGCTTTCCAAGCTGGGTAATAAATGCTTCCGGCATGTCCGGGTGCATGCTACAACTGTGCCCGTGCATCGGTATCAACTTTCAACAGCCAGAGTTTCGAGGATCTGTACACTCACCGGTGATCTGGTATGAAACATTTTTTGCTGGGCATTCCACTTTTTTTCAATTCTATCCTATTCGAGGGACTACATATTTTAACTTTTGCTGTTCGCCACTACTAGCCTTCACGCAAGGTGAGAAGGACACAATATACTCAATGAAGATTACTCACTTTAGTGGAGGAATACATAGCTGGAGGTTGGGCAGTGCCTTGGCAAGGTTGAAATTGAACATATGAATTGTATGTCTGCTGAGCACCTGCCTGCACTTGCTCTTGAATGCCCTGGTCCGACATGGTGTAGAAGCAAGGAAAATTGTAAGGTTTCCTTCTGGTAAACAATCCAGTCTGTTAGGCGAGGATCCAGGATTGATTCCTAGTATTCTTCCTTGCAAGAGATTTAGCTGATTACGGCTAGGGCTGCATTGGTTTTGTAAAGGTACTGAGGATTCCAGAGGAGTGTCTGTCGTATGAGATGAAGTACAAGATATATATATGTAGTATTAAGGCAAACAGCAAGGGTTTTGGTATATGTTTTGACAAAAGTGGATTGTGCAGGTTACAGAACACATAATAGTCATCGTAACAAAAACATTAAAATATATTTGTTGGGTTTTGAGTTGTGTTGGAGACAATCTGCTTATTGTCAACAAATTGATCATTTTTATTAAATAACCAATATTACAATAACCTACTCTTCCGCCAGGACCGTCATCATCTTGAACATGATCTTATTGTCATTTTAAATGACTACCAACTACAACTCCCTAACAATGCATCTTGAAACAATATAAATTGCTAAGCGATATACCCAATGTTTGAGACTCTCTAGTGACCAAAAAATTGCAACCAGTTCAGCTAGGAAGTGGGAAAGTCCAGGGTGGCATGTATGTACCTCAAGACTTCAGCAGCGGAAATTTTGGTTTTGTCAGTTTTGGTCCAGATTTTCCAGATTGGGCAATTTCCAGCACTGGTCTTGCACCTTGTGATCCCAGATTTACCAGCTAGGACATAACATGGGATAGTCCTGTGAGAAGATTGAACATTACATTGTGCCCAAGTTCCTGATAAGCAAGGAAAGCTTGTGGGGTGGGATAACCACTAAATAGCGACTCTAGGATGACACTGAAGTCCACTGTGAGTAACCAAGAATGATATTGAGTGAACAGCAATGAGCTACTGACACTGTGATGTGTGAGAATGAGTGCATCACCACATAGAGAATGAATCTGTATTTGAATTTACATGGTAAGTTTCATTGCATTCTGGTGGTGCATATATTCCCCCTAGATGAAAATGCTTCCTACAAGCTGCACCAATCTGGAGTAGAACTTCGGAGAGTGAAATGTAGTAGAAGCCCTATAGTAACGAAATATGAGTTGTTATTCAACATCTAATGAAAATCAACGACTTGATTGTCTGATAATATAACAAAAGTCCAACAATGCTGCCAGGCATTGAACCATTTCATCAGGAAGGTAGTAAGCAACTGTAAGCAACTGATGGTAGATAGACGACACATCTGATATGTGCCCTGCTTCCAAACACAAAAAGGTCATTATAATCATCAATATGCTGCATCTCAAAACTCTTCCATGTTTCCTCTTCCATAATCTGGACAATAAACCCATTATGTCATAGAAATGCTCATAATTGGCAAAAAGGGGCTGGCCTTATATTAGCTGCCCAAAGATGTATCAAACCATCAATTTGGTGCTCAGGCATTTGATTTTTCTGGAAAAGTCTGCAGGAGATGTTCAAGATTTGTTACATGATGAGCCTCTGAGACAGGGGGGGATAATGGTTCACATGTTCAAATGAAAGATCATTCCCTTTTGAATCCCAAGGAGTTTCTCAAATCCCATTAGATGATAATTCACCCACATACAAGTTGCTACTTCTTGCAAAGTATTGGAGATGCCAGACCCTATGCTTGAACCAAGTTCATTGCTGAACAACCCAAAATTTTTGAAAGGCACAATACTTAGCCTGCATTTATGTTTCATACTTTGTACATCACTTTTGAATCTGAGCTGCAGCGACACTGCCCTTGGACTGTCTGGCCACCACCTCCTTAGTTCTCTATCTTGTTCCACCACATTATTGGTCAATGACTTCAAGTTTTCCAGGTGAGGCAACTTTGCCATCATGTTGTTGTGTCGGTGGTATTGCTGTATGAACAATGCCTTCTGCCTCGTCAAGCGATTCCATTCATCCCCCTGGTTGACACGCCTCGTGATTTGGCACCTCTGCGACATTTCTCAACATCCATGACCCGATCTCCATTGACTTGACCTGTATCATACCCTCTCGCCTCCTCAAATTGTAGGTTGTTCACGCAATAAGTACATGTTGTGGCGGAACTGCATATGCACCCCCTCAATGGGCAAGGTGCAACATCTTCCTGGAAAGAACACATCTAACATAGGATATGTCCGTTGAATCTGATCCCACAGTGGGATAGTCTACTTGAGACTGCAACTCAAATGCAGGTTCACAAGCGTGCTGCACAACCAGAGCCGACGCCATGGTCCCTGCTGGGAGACGTTGTTCCACTCTATCAAGTTCGCACTCTCTTTAACTGAGGTTTGGATTGAGCCAATCTGGCGCGAACAAAAAAGACAACTCTATGAGGCATATCGTGTCGTTTGTTGTTTGAATAAGTACTTCACTAAGGAGATATACTACGTTCTCTGAAGCTTGTAGCATACTGTAGTACACCCAGCCATCACCTTGCTGTGACATTTTATGACCCTACTTTGTTTGGCCTCGAGGCGAGTTGCCCTTTGATTACAATGCATACCAGTTCAACCAAGGCTGGGGTTGCAAGTTAAGCTCTACTCTGATGCCAAATGGTGGGGCTGGTGGCCTCTGAGACTGCCAAGTCATGAATCGACTACTGGCCCGCAAGCTGGAGAATCGCATTATCGACGAGAGCGACATCTTACAATCCCCCATTCTCTCGGAGGGACAGGAGGTGGATGAATCATGTCGGGTGCAATTTCACGCTTACATATCTTGATGCAAGAGACCGACATTGGTCATCAATTTGTGTGCTACCATTAGAATTAGAATGGAGTAGTATTGCGAGCTCCCTGAGCGACTCGATTCAATGTGTAAATGGGAGACGCAAATGCCGTCATCAAGATCATCCAATGAACTCGACCACTCATGGCCAGAAGAGTCTGATGAGGCAATGACCTATACCTGGCATGGGCATTGAGTGTGTTGTGAGCAAATGTGAACTCTTTCCACATGGTACTACTTTCTTCGCCAACTGTCCAAGAGCAGATCATATGACTTTAGGGACGCCCGGGACATCCTTGAGCTTCTCAAGTATGTTGGTTTTGTGGTTAATCGACGATGCATCCACCCAGTTACTAGTAGTCTTTGAGAGAAAGCTCCTCCAGTGTCACTGGATCTCAAGCACGATAACATACTGTGCCCATCCCACCATAGCATCACTTGTCCACACAATTCCTATGAGTAGTAAGAAGGGGGGGTTGAGTGATCCTTCTAACAGTCGCTATTTAGTGGTTATCCCACCCCACAAGCTTTCTTTGCTTATCAGCAATTCCTTTTGGGGTCTACCCAAGATGCTTTGTCAAACATCTGGTCCGGGATGACAATGTTACAGTCACTATGACCTCACATCCATCAATTTATCCTCGGTACCGCCAATTTTGTATTACCGGTTGACACAAATTTCCTCCGCATGATTAATACAAGACAGCACAGTCGCAACGATCCGGTGGCAATGGTGATCGATTGAAGAAGATACCGATGGCACTCAGAAATGAGGACCTCATGGCAATGAGTACTGCCAGGCATCACTGTTGTCGCCCCAGACAGCGACGACACCAGTCGCTTGAATCTGACTAGCATGTCATGAACATGCATGCATGGCCCAACCTGCAACGTCCTTGGGACGTTCAAGCTAGCAAACCAAGATTCTTAGAGTGACACATCTGATGGTGAAGCCTCTGCTCTGGGTTGAAGTTCATTGTAGGATGGATTGTTTGAGTTGTCTGAGTTGCTTGTGAGGAGTCTATCAAAATCTACTGATCGTGTGTCTTCTGAAGATTAGCTTCGTCAGCTACCCTGAGTCATCAATGTTCAAACTGGATGACAACTTGGGGAATGATTAAAGACACATGTAAGTTGAGGGACGCTGCCGATTAAAGGATCCTTCTGAACCACCATGAAGGAGAAGGAGCTCATCGTCTAGCATGCACATCAACAGCACTGTGAGAAGCTCGTCATTTATACCTTGGAAATGTTTGCGAACTTGTGGATACCACTAGGTAGAAAACCCATCACAGGGTGATGGATATATGTAACGAAGAGCAATGGTCGCAAAAAAACTGAATTTGTTGCTAAAAGGTTGTACTCAAATGATTTCTATGGAATGGATTTTGAAGAAATCTTTTCCCTGTTCCTCATTTTGAGACCGTCTGTTGAACTAGCAGCATTCGGAATCGCTGCTGGAAGTGATTGGCTCTTCTGACTTGGGCCTCAAAGTGGGTGCACCGAGTGTATAGCGGACCCTCATTTCCATCCAATGAGCGTGTGAAAGAACCTATCTTTCTCTTCAAGTTGTCATTACTTTTCCTTCTCAGCCTAATGTGACACCAACTGGGCAGGTGATACAGAAACTTATATTCCTTTGAGACGCTACTATCTCCTGGTTTTCGCATAGATGGTAGTTGCTCTGGCCAATGTCAAACGTGCCGAACTTCAACTCCTGCATTTGCATACTCCACTCTGTGGAACATTAACGGTGACCATCCCACTCTTTGAACTCGCTTTGTCCACCACACGGACGCTTTGACCCCCATTGTCTGCAAATGGCGTGCACCCCACGAGGCTTGTCTAAGCGAAATCTATAAAAAGGCCTCATGTCGCCCAGGAGCTCGCCGCGTAATTCATAGTTTTCATATAGGTCGCTCAATACATGAACCCAACTGATTGAGTGCAGCTCAGCCTGACCTGCGTTACGTTCAAGAAGATCCTCTTCGCGAACAGGTCCAAGGCTTGAAGTCACTGCCTGTGGACAGCAGCGCGCGCAAACATCGAACCCGAGGGTCTCCCCAACTCCCCGAAGGCATGTCGGAGGTGGAATGCGAGGACTTGGTATTTGGAAGCAAATGCCAGGTGAGTGTCCCTGTGAAGCATAATAACCCAAACTGACCGCGTGCTGTGCTTCATGGTTATCGTATAAAGAGAAAGACGCAAAAGTTTTGCACCTCCGTGTCTCTCAGGTTATGCCAGCAGTGTTGGGAAGGAAAGTAAGGCAACGCTATGATGGTTTTTTACTAAGATCAACAGGCGGCTGGTTCGGATCAACAGCGCGGACCCACTGCAGGACGCCGTCATGTATCGCCTCACATCTCTCATGGCTACCAACAGCATGTTACGACCCCAAGAACACTAAGAGAATAGAGGAAAACTAACACTAAGAAACAGAGACATGGCATCCAACATTTCCTGGGTAAGTCATACTCCTGCAATCGAAGATGAATGCGAAGGGGAAGCCAGGGAACGCGAGGTAAATGGTTACCTCAAAGGAAAGAAGGAGGCATGCCATGTGCAGCAGGAGGTGAGTCGAAGTTCCAACAATCTTGCACGGGTACTAACACGGGGGGCACGTTAAACTGTTATCGACGGCATCCAAGTAAATAGAGAAGAGCTGGGGCGTCGAAGGATCAGGGGAATAGGTGATGCGATAGTCCATAGTGCCTTTGATGTAGCGAAACAGGTGCTTGACCGCATGCCAGTGCGTTGGAGCAGCAGGATTCGCAGTGAAGGAAGCAAGCTGGCTAACAGTGCAAGCAATATCTGGACGAGTAGTGCAGGAGGAACCAACAGCACCGCCATAGTCGACTGATTGCATCGAAGCGATCTCTGTGGACGTCTGGGGAAGCTGAGTCTGAGACAAGGACCAACCGGGATCCATGGGCGTGCTACAGGCATGCAATCACCCATAGCACAACGCTCGAGCATCTCGACACAATACTGAGGCTGAGACAGAGAGAGAGCGCGATTGGCTCTGAAAGGCAGCTTTGACTTTGTCCTCGTCCAGATCAATGAGAAGCGCAAGGGATGATGTGAAGTGGGAGTAGTCCGGTCCAAGGGCTCGAATCATCGACATACAAGCCAGCTCTGGCAGACATCGAGGGTGGGTGGTCGAAGCTCCTGAATCCTGGCCATCCCCTGCTCGAATCGAGCAATCAGCCAGCGCTGTGAGCGTCGCATCAGGACCCTTCTGTTTCCGATAATCAAGTATGTAGATAAAAAGAAAAGAGACATCTATCTTCCTTCGTTCTACTAACAGCCTCCACACATCCAGTCCTTTGTGAGTTGGCAATACTGCGCCATGCTGTACTCGTGTGTGTTGCTCTCTTCCTGCTGCTGCTGCTGCTCCTCATCACTAGTAGGAGTAATTTGAGCGGCACAGTTGAAAGCAAAATAAGGCAAGCTTGCTGGATCGTAGCCACGTGCTGATGACCGGCACCTTCTTGAAGTTGAAGTGGTTGATTTTTCCGCGAGTCCATGATAAGCGAATGAAGCTTCTGGGAGTGGGATAACCACTAAATAGCGACTCTAGGATCACACTGGAGTCCACTGTGAGTAACCAAGGGAAACAGAACAGAGGACTCCGAGGCTTATGTCGAGTGGCTGTAAATGTTACTTTGGGTGATTTCGCACTCTTTTGAAGCTGTCAGCTCATTGTTGTTCATTCAATATCATTCTTGGTTACTCACAGTAGACTCCAGTGTGATCCTAGAGTCGCTATTTAGTGGTTATCCCACCCCGCAAGCTTTCTGCGCTTATCAGGAAATACTGGCAAACAACTAGCAGCCACAATCAGCCACAACTGTGGGAATAATCATCACAACTCGAAGAACAGAAGGTAGAGGTGTGTAGCGCGACCACAAAGGTCTAGAACCTCGAGGAGAAAATGTTGATAGGGTTATCGACCATGGGCAATCCAATGGTGATGGTTAGAAGTAGCGCAGAGCGCTACAAAGTCTACAATGAAGTAAAAAGCATGAAAAGAGTGCGAAATCACCAAAAGTAACAGTCCAGGTGTGAGAGGGTACATAGCTTGCGACAAGAAACATTCCTCACTTGGCGGTTTCGGGACTGAATTTTGCTCAGCATGAAACAGAATCAATGGTAAGAAGGGCGTCTTACAACAAACATCCTCATTGGACTCATGAACTGGGTCGAGGGAAAGCCACAACTACTCTTCTATGTTGATGCCCCATGATGGAGATGTTCCACTGTGGACCATTGAATGGTTGAGACCGATGGAATCAGGTCTGGTTCAACAGCTCATCATACTTTTGGTCATTTTGTGTTTTTACATCAACCCCCAGTTTTTTTAAAGTCTTTTTATCCGCCGGAGGAAAATGCTTCGATTTCAGACATATGCACTGGTCAAAGAACTATCATCACTACTTTACTATGCCGCAATCAAGCAACCTCACACCCAGGCCCTTTTGGTGTGAATGGTATACAGTCATGCCTTCCTCACTGATGCCACTCCTCACACCATACAGTTTAAACGCACAATCGATAGTAAATGCTGGCCAGCTCCTATCAGGCTCAGCTTCTACCCCATCCAAGAGCCCCACGCCTCTGCATCGTAAGTAGCACTGAGAAGGGTGCTGAGAAGGTTGTGTGCCTCTCTTAGCCCGATGCCACCTTCAGTCATGGTGAAGGACAGGGTAGATCCAACAAAGAAATGTCCCGTCTGGAAGGCCAGGTCTTCATCAGTGCACTGGTAGTCCCAGTCAGGCAGCATGCTGACGAAGATGTCATTCATTCCAACAGCACCCGCATTGATGCTCTCCTTGGGCTACCCAAGGTGCCTAGCTGGGCTCATCTCCTCATGTTTGCTGTAAGTCACCATCTATCACCACCATTCCCTCATTCACCCCTTATCCTTCCATAGCTCCCATCTGGTCTACAGTACCCCCAATTGAATCACTTGTCAAGCCCTCAATATATTCAGCCCTGAACAAGTTAAAGCCTACCTCATGGCCTATGCACACTGTGGTGCACTCCATCATGATATTGGATCTGCATGGACCATCAATCTAGAGCTGGCATTTCTCCCTGTTGGAGCTGAGTGTACACCAGGAGAAGCAGACACACTGCACAGAGCTCTTGCATGCCAAGAAGCTGATTGAGCAGCAAAAAAAGTGATTGACTCGATCAGTGGAAGTGATTGCTCTTCACATGTCCAAACTTTTTAATATCTGAATTGGGGCTCGTGGCTGTACCGAGTGTAGAGCGGACCCTTTGCCTGACTTTCCATCCAATCAGTGTGTGAAAGAACCCTAACACCAAATAGACATGCCCTGTGAGCACCACTGCAATGCTTGACCAGACACCATCTAAAGTGTAAGTGCCTTCGTTATCTGTGAATGACCGTCCTTTTGTTAGATATCGCACTCTTTCAAAGCTGGGTGCAAGGATGTATGAGCAGACATTCAATGAATTTGGTAGAGTATAGTCAAGGGATTGAATGGCTCATCTCCGAGGATTTGAACAAGTTGTAGAGCACAGTGGTTAAAGGTCAGTCTTGGTTTTATGCTTGCCTTCATTCTCCTCCGGACCGGCGAACTTTTGAGACATTTTTCTGGTACATGCATCTGTCACTATTTCAGAGAGCTGAGGACAGTTGGCTGTGATCACCAAGGTTACACTTACACAGTGTATCCATGGATGAACCAAGGAACCCTGGCCAATTATCTTAGGTTGAACTCTGCAGCCAATGATTAGTTCACCGACCTACTTTTGAGTACTGAGACCACTTTGCCTACTGCCCGAGTAGGATCTATCCAGGTTAACCATCTTTTCAGGCATTGAGAAGTACCAATATCACCAACCCAAATAAATTAAATTAAATTGGAAAGATCACTTTGCTGCTTGCTGATGTGTATGAAGATCGGTATTAAATTGTGGTCCTCAAGTTGTTTTGTTTTGTTGAAGTCCGAATAAATGCCAAAACACAATTTAGTGGACACAAACCCAAAACCATGGATCTTCATCGGGTGGCTCAGACCATCTTCCTTTCAAGAGGGAGGGCCATGAACTTGGCTTCTTATCTGTGACATTGTTCTTGAGGTTAAGCCATGAGATGCCAATCAGTGCACTGAGTAGTGCACTGAATTCGGCCGTGAATGACCTTAGGACCTTACAACCAGGAGCTTATGTCAATATCTATGCAGATGAATCACTCACTAGAGTCATCGGACCATAGCTTCTCATTGGTTCCTGACATGACGATGCTGCTCTCATGCTTGTCAGGAAAGCATGTGAATAGTGAGAGAATTTCCTTATATGGAAAAAACTGGACCAAGAATCTAAAACCGGTCTTTTTGAGCCAACATTTAGACCGGACTCTTAGCTTCTGCTCTATATTTTTATTATGTCTTTTGGTTAAGAACTCATGGAGATATGAATATTTTAAGGTCCAAGGGGTCAGTTATCGCTGTCCGCAACATCACAGGGGACGCACTGAGGTTGAAGTATTCAATATTGATGATCATTCTGACGTCTCAGAAGAGGAGAAGCCCTCGGGAGATAGACCAGGCCAGGCTACAGCAAACTGTGCAACCACAATCCCTCGCCACCAACACTTCCCGGTCAACTGCCACAGATCCTTTGGCCACGTGCGGTAACAAGCGGGCACAAGACATTGTTTATTTCTATGACAAGAACGTGGAGGGAACATTCTGCAAGTTTTGCCTGTAAGTCCCTTTCCAGCGTCAATATTGATCTATCTTCCTTGCATCAACCAATAACCGAAAAAGTGATACTCCCCTGCAAGTTCTAATACTACCCTTCGTGGTCACTTGGACGAGCACCTGCAGCTCTACTTGGAACAGGTGGAAGCGGATCATTGGACAGTGAAGGCCAGGTTCGCTGAGACCGCTTTCGCCTTGGGCTACATAATGAAGATGCTCAAAGAGGCGGTTATGCAGCCCAGCATTAACATCTATGTGCTCCCTGTTACAGCTGGCCCAGGTAGGGTCAGCTATAGACTTGAAGGTGGGATGAAGCTAAGACTGAGGGGAGAGTCGAGCAAGCGTAATGCCTGGTGAGACCACTAAAGCTGTAGGACTGAAGTTCAAACCTGAAGAGGGCTGAGGGACTGAGGGACGAGGTAACGAAGGGACTCGAGGATGGCTAAGAACTCTGATGTGATTTCAAGTAGCTCTAGCTTAGGGATGTACAAACAAGAAGACAAGTCCTTAAGTACTACAAGATGGAAGGTGATGGAATCACATGGAAAGGAGGAGTAATCCACAGTATGGAATGAGTCAGAAGCTGTGGAGGTCTAGATGTACAGTAAGCGACAACAGATTGATTATGAAACAATGACTTCATCATGAGTCAGAAGATAAGGTTGTGATAGGGAAATATCAGATCATTGATAGAAAGGAATAGGAAGAAGGAGAGGAGAGTTGCGGGTCGTCTGCGATGTGAAGAGAGTGAAATCACTAGAGACCTATGATACTGTGTGAATACAAAGAAAGGGTGATGATAGAGGGAAAAGAGAGGGAAAAGAGACACATAGAGGACTTTAGGGGACAATCGTAACACTCCCCCCTTCACCACCCAGAGACCCATTGGACCGCCCACTGACAGACCTGCGGAAGGGGATACTTGGTGCCACCCTTCCAGAGTTTAACCTCGACACACTTCACCAGTATGCTTTAAAGTCCGGTTTGATCCGGTTATTTGCCTTATTTGGGCATAACCGAAACCTTAACCGGTTATGGGAATTCCTAATTTGGACAAAATATAGACTGAACCGAAAAAAACCGGTTTCGATCAGTTTTCCTTGTTTCAGTAGCCGGTTATGACCGGTTCTGTGGTAGCCGAAAATTCACACGCACTCATAGCTTTCTGTCCATCATTTCTTTACATTAATTGGTTTACAGCATCTCGAGATATTGCCATTTTAAGAGTTTCTTGAATATGTGCTTGAAGTAGCCAGAATATTCAATCTCGGACTCGTTAGGAAGTGGTTCCCACGCTTAGTAGTGGCTGTACCGGATGTAGTAGACACCCCTATCGACCGTTTGACCAAGTTTTGAGGCCAATCGGTAGTGATGCGCCTGAGATATAACCAATCTCGACCTCCATCTTGATAAATTCTACATATATTGATATCAAAGTCAAGTCTTGATGGAAAAATACGCAAAAAATATCTGTAGTCATGTAGACTTTGTAGTTTACTATCTATTCTTGTCTGTATAGTGTATGATATGGCATTTTTGTATGGTTTGGACCAGTTTATTTATGCAGTTTGGTGCAGTTTCAAATTGCAACTGAACCGGCTAAAACCAGTATTACAGCTTAGCAAATCAAGTTAAACTTGTATCTCTTAATCTCATAGTACTTAAGGACTGTCTCATTGTTTTGTATCACCTTAAGCAGAGCTACTTGGAATACCTCCCGAGTTCTCTATTGTCTCTTGAGACCTTTGACCCTTCATCCCTTAGCATCTCCCTTAAGTACCTTTGTCTTTGAGTCTTGCCATGTGTTACACTTGCTTGACTACCCTTTCATCTTAGCCTTCGCCTCTTCACCAAGTCTACATCCAACCCTACCTGGGCCAGCTGTAACACTATCCTGTATGTTCTTGAAAATTTCGGTGAGCAATTTCTCCCATTTCCTACATTAGCTTCTCACTCTCTCCCATTCACATCTTGACAAAGTATGCATGAAGCATCTTCTGACAGTCCATCAAGAAAAACTGGACCTGATTAACGGAAATATAGGGAAATGCAATTGTGAAACTTGCTTGTATGCTTCAAATGAAAAATGTCCCAAGTTCCTAAGTCATCATGGCACCCAGGAGTAGCCCATATAGGAGGTGCATGCTTGCCAGCCTCTTCCTCATCAAATGGAAGGTGGTGAAAATCAAGAAGCCTGCTATTTCCATAGTGGCAGCTGAGTTGTGGGAGATAGTGGAAACCTGAGAGTGTGAAATGCTGGAATAATCAGTAAAGCACAAGTAAAAGCAGAAGAGGTGGTGATAGTGGCAATACAAGAAGGTAAAGACTTGTACAGGTTCCTTTTTTGAGCTACTTTTCTCATCTTGCCGGCAACAACAAGTGATCCAGAGAATACAGAAACACAATTCTCAGTCATGGTGAACTGTATGAATGGTATTCTTCTTCTCTGATGACAGGAAGTCTGTAGCCATGTAAGGGAATGTAGTCTACATGGTCAGGCAAAAAAATTACAAATTTGCAAATTATCAGCTGATTTTCCATCACAAGACTATGCTAGTCCACTCGTAATGCATTGTCCTTCCCCTCCTTATTTTCTCCTTTCTTCTTGTTTCTATTGACGAGCAATACATCACATAACTAGACTTTTATATAGCTTATATAGCTATTGTGACAGCCCTCAATACTGGAGCAATCCTTGTCAAGACCATAAACAGCATTCCTTATTGGCCCCTAGTGAACAACAGCAACTACACACAGGGGTTACCCCTGCTCTTGCCCTACTCCACAATAGCCTTCACTACATATATCTCAATCTCCTAACATATCTTGACACTTGGGGTAAGCTCCTCTTTGACATTAAACATGAAGTTGAAGTCGCTAATATTGCAATGGAGTAGTTGAAGCATAAAGGCATTTTAAACAATCAGCCAGCAGTCAATGGAATAAAGAGTGACGTAATCCATTCAATATTTTCCTCATCTGCAAGAAAAACAAAGATGTGCCATTGGTATGGAACCCATATCAGCTCCCCTGTTTCTCCACACAATGAGGGAGGGATAAAGACTGCATCCTCCTCTTGTGATTTCCATTGATCATCTACCATCTTTCCATTTATGCATACAGGAATGTTGAACATTTCCAAGATATTCCTTGTACTGTCTTGCTGCATCAGAGGTTTGTAATCATCAGGATAATAACATGTGGCCCAAAGTGCTGGCTCAGGGCAAGAACAGGCTACAAGCTTATTACACTCTTCCGGTAGAATAATATTAATAGGGTAAATCTGGTATTCATCTTCTTTTCCAAAAATATGTTTTTTTAATCCTTCCAGAATGGGGAAAATAGAAGCATGAACAACTATTGCATTGTCAATATCATTGGGGAGTTTGTCTTAAGTGGCAATAAATTGTGGATTTCCCTTGGAAGTATTGTTTCCCGTGACTAAATGGTAAAGAGGATACCTGCAATGTTTACAAGTAGAAGTGTCCTTGATTTGTTCGAAAAAATATTGAATGTCAGCAATACTTGCAGTTCTTGTTGACTGGGTTCAAGAAGGATTGACTAACAGATCATATACTCCAGTTTATGGAACTTGCAGATTATTGGCAAAAACCCCGAGCCTGGAGAATCTCTTCATCAGATTGTCTCTGATTTGGTGTCATCCTGGTTGGCCAACTCACCATCAACATTGATATCCTCCTCCTCTTCCTCTAGAGTTCAGACATAGTGTGGAGCATGGGAACATTGAGCAGGATGGGAAGGTGCCTTGGTTGTTGATATTTTCTCAGTAGTCGCTTTGGCCTGACTGCTTCGTCTGGGAGCTGGAGATATCAGAGTAGTTTCAGAAGGAACAGGGTTGACTTGGGTCCTGGGAGCTTTTTGTGCCATAGCAATGTGGACTAAGGGTCATATGAACAATGAGCAGTGACTAGAAGGAATGAGCAATGAAGTGGTGACAAAAACTTTGATTCTCACTGTTCACTTTTTTTACCACTAAGGGTGATCCTAGGGAAAAATTGAGCAAAAATCGGAAGGCAACTTTATGACTTCAAGGTGCGATGGAAAGCAACACATGTTTTGTAACATGGTGTAGAATTTTAGGTACAAAGCACAGTCACTGAGAGTGAAGCAACATAGAGTATGTACTGTTGATGTAAGCTGACACAGGGATCACCAAGTTTCTGAGAAAAGGGTAGACTGAGATAAGGCACTAAGAATTCGGGTACATTGACCCAGATATATACATTCAGGAGTGATCATTGGGACAAAGCAACAAGTAACAAAAGAGTAGCAAAAGAAAACCCCTACTTTGCTGTCCTACTTTGCATTCCTGGGCTTCTTGCAAGAAGAGCCTAACTTAGGCATGAGGAGTTGGATGCCACTTGCCTGACTCATACCATTGTTGATAATTCTCATGTGTAGCTGTAAGAACAGCTGTGTGGAATGAGACAAAAATGTCACTCCAGGGAAGGTCTAGGGTTGCTGTCGACTGGCATACTTCCTGGATATATTCATATCTCCACAGCTCCTCTCCATAATGACAGTGAATGACTCTCAAAGTTGAGGTGCCCAGAGGCATCTTTGAACAAATGGTTGACATCTTGTATGTCTACATTTGAATTAAGTGTCTATTAATTCATTAGCGAACATACCAGTGTCCTTCATTCCCAAGAAGGATGGCAAAAAGTGTATGGTCATGGACTACAGATATTTAAATGAAGCGACCATCAAAAATAGCTACCGGCTGCCACTCATCTCCCAACTTCTTGATCACCTACAGAGTGCTAAATTATTTACAAAGATAGATCTTTGATGGGGATACAACAATGTCAGGATCAAGAAAGGGAACGAATGGAAAGCAGCCTTTATCTGTTATCAAGGATCATTTGAACCTGTAGTGATTACTTTGGACAATGCAATTCATCCGTAACCTTCCAGCAAATGATGAAGAAGATCTTTGCTGATATGGAAGAGGTTGTGATAATCTACATCGACGATCTATTGATTTTCTCAAAGAACAATGATCTGGATCATCACAAAAAGCTTGTGAAACAGGTGCTAGAAAGGCTCAGGAGGCATGACTTATTTGTAAAACCCAAGCAATGCTCCTTTGGAGTGAAAGAAGTTGACATGTAGACATGATTGTGTTGCAGGATGGGATCTCAATGAACCCTACCAAAGTGGAAGTAATTACCAAATGGCAGGCTCCATCTAATGTCAAAGGGGTCAGAAGCTTCCTTGGATTGGCCAACTAAGAATCACCAATATTCTATGAAATCGCAAAGTCTAAATTGTCGACAAGCAAGATGGGCACAGTACCTCTCCCAATTTGATTACTTGCTGATAAAAAAACTTGGTACCTCAATGGAAAAAGCTGATGCACTCTCTAGAAGAGAAGATTATGCTGTAGAATTGAAGAAGATAACACAGAAACTGTGTTCATTCCTAGTTCACAAGTACGCTATATCACTGAGAGCAATCTCTTTGATAAGATAAAAAAAGCCAATGAGAAGATTGAATCTCCTGATGGATCTGTCCTCCATGAAGGACTGTGGCACTACAAAGAGAAGATGTAGGTTCTGATTCAATATCAGAAAACTGTTATAACCCAATTTCATGACCACTTAATAGCTGGTCATAAAGGGCTCGATAAGACGCTCAAATTGATCAAGTTGAACAATATTGCAAGTCATGTGAACGCTGTGCCTGCATGAAACCTACAAACAGACCTTTGGCAGGACAGCTACAACTGTTGCCAGTTCCTGAGGGACCCTGGAAGAGCATAAGTGCAGACTTTGTCACTGGACTCCTACTCAGTCATGGTTTTGATGTCATACACTAGTAGTGGTAGTCGACCGCTTCTTCAAAGAAGCAGGTTTTATCCCCATGCATAAAACCATTACATCTCAAGGAACAGATAGAGATTATGTATTGAAGCATCATGGACTTCCAGATTCCCTTGTCTCAGACCGAGGACCACAGTTTGCATCCCAGATGATGCGAGATCTGCTAAAGTTGTTAAAAATTGGAAAGAAAATGTCTACAGCCATAGTATCACCCACAGACCGATGGACAAACAGAGCGGACCAATCACAAGTTACAACAAATCTCCATCTCTTCATAGCAGAAAAGCAGGATAAATAGGCTGAATGACTTGCCATCGCCCAGTTTAATTTTAACAATACACAATCCTCAGCAACTGGATTTGCACTCTTTGCGCTCACCAAGATATTTGAACCATGTCTTGGTTTTGAACACCTCATCACCAAAACCCCAGCAACCATAATCTTCGCCAAGTCAATAAGAGCTTCCTTGGCTTTGTGACGTAGTGAATGTTTCACGTGTTAAGCCCTATTGAGAACTCCTTGAGGAACAACTGGTAGAATGCCCCGGTCTCCTCCTCATAGGAGATGAAGGCACTGGTTGGATGGGGATTCCAGTATCTGGTACATTGGAAAGGCTATGACAAGTCC
Organism: Leccinum incarnatum; assembly: GCA_038091095.1. Lineage (NCBI taxonomy): Eukaryota > Fungi > Basidiomycota > Agaricomycetes > Boletales > Boletaceae > Leccinum > Leccinum incarnatum. The sequence continues at coordinate 39,660 of JBBPNG010000019.1, forward strand.
AACCGCACTTGGGAGCCAGCCTAGAACGCACAGGAAGTGATCAAGATTTTCCATGAGAAGAAACTGGCTGTACCAAGGAGATTATGCATGACCTGAGAGGCCTTCAATGAGCTGTTCCAGCCCTATATAAACAACACCAATGGATCCTCTGAACCTTCTCATCTGGAGTCTGAGGAATAACAGGGGGGTGATGTTACACAGATCACACCATTTTCACCCCTAATCATGACCTGAATGCTCCTGCTAAGCCCTAGCCACCATGTGTAACATACTTGTTACAGCTGGCCTAAATAAGGTCAGATGTAGACTTGAAGGGAGGCTGAGACTAAGACAAAGGAGTAGTTGAGCAAACATATCGCTTGGCTAGACTTGAAGACTAAGGACTAGAGACGTGTGACACCCAAGAGAGCAGCAGCTTCGAAGGTACTGAGAGACAAGGGACTCAAGGGGACACTGAGAACGAGGTAATATTCCAAGTAGCTCTAGCTTAGGGAGGTACAAAACAGGGAGGTGAGTTTTAAGTACTACAAAATGGAAGGTGATGGAATCACATGGAAGAGAGGAGTCATCCACAGCATGGAATGAGTCAGAAGCTGTGGAAGGTTATGTGTACAGTAAGCGGTGACAGATGAATGATGAATCAACAACGTCATCATGAGTAGAAGGTCTAGTCATAGATAGGAAGGAACCGGAATAGTGATAGTGAATGAAAGGAACAGAGAGAAAGGAACAGAGATAGGGATAGGGAAAGATCAGATCATCAGTGATGTGAAACAAGACGTGAAATCACTCAAGATCTATGATACATTGTGAAGACAAAGTAGAAGCGAGAGGCAAAGAAAAAAGAGAGGCAAAGGAGACAAAGAGAAAACTCAGGAGATAATCATAACAATACTTATATATACTCTAAACATACTCTTACACCCTCAGAACACTGCCCTTTAGACCTTTGAAAAATGCACAAATATGTTTGTAACATGTTCGTAGTTTGTACATATTGCTGGAACAACTGATTTTATCTTAGATGTGTTGCTATCGAGATAGCAGGTCTGGATGTGGAGTGCAGTAGCCTAGTGGGAACTAAGAGAACAGTGGGAGATATTCACTGTTTATAGTCCTAAGGGAATGAACAAGGATAAGAGTATTGCGAGAGTGTAGTGACTTGAGCAAGAAGCTTATGTATGAGAGTGATGGAAGAATAAGTTGAAGACTTTGTTATCATCCTAGAGCAAAAGCTCCAGGTTTATATATGGTACAGAGATGTTTGTATCTATGTATGTATGTCTCCTATAAAAGGGAAATAGAGATAGAACTCTGTAGAATGTCATAAAAGAATGACGAAGTAATGAGTCATCTGCAGTAAGATACTGCTATTGTTCAATATCATTAAAGCCTTATATATGTGATGAGTAACATGAATGGCATAAGTAAAGATAAGAAAGATCACCTGAGGCTGTAAGGTTTGACCTTTAAATTTGGCATTTACCACCACCTGTATTGCACGATTGATGGATTCTGCCACCCCTGCCAAATTGTCTGACATGGCAGTGATACCCATTTCACTGCCAGCTGTCTGACTTTGAAAAGATAGGAGCATTTTGGCCCCTTTTGGATTACATAAGTGAACAGGGGCATTCCTGGCTGTGTCTATGTGTCAACAAATATCAGCAATTCCCATTGGGCAATATTGACCAATCAAAAGCCTTGTATTGCCGGCTTTCTATGACCATTTTGATCATATCTATTAAATCCAGATTACATCATATTGATTGAATTGTTGCACCATTGGAATTAGAAAAACAGGAGCTATGACTTTCTGGTGATACCAAACATAAACAATGAATTTCCTTTTTTTGAATATTTTTTCGCAGCTTTGGAGATAGCCCCTTTCTTGATAGGGGCAAGGCACCCCACAACCATTTTGATCATATCTAATGGAGATTACATCATATTGATTAGATTGTCAACCATTGTAATCAGAAAAACAGAGGCTATGACTTTTCTGGTGACACCAAATATAAACAATGAGTTTCCTTTTTGGGAATTTTTTTCACAGATGTGGATCCAGCCCCTTTCTTGATAGGGGATAGGGGCATGTTCTTATTTGTTTTGATAGATTACATAAGCAAGTAGCGCACCAAATGCAGCCACTACTCCTACAACATTTCTATTTTTGGAATCTCACTCCATTGAAAAAAAATGTCTCTGGCAAGCAGCTCTATAATAGCCACAGCTATTTCTGGCTGCTGCTGATCTGCTTATGCAATACACAGCACTCCTATTATTTCAAACTCAGACAGCTGGCACTGAAAAGCATGGTAGTCAGGGGCTTGCACTGATTTGGGTTGTGGTTAAATCTATCATTGACACAACACTACCCATGGTAAATGCCACCACAGGATGGCCAAATCTCACAACTATGGCTGGAAAGATAAGTGATAAGTGAGTCATATCTGTGAGTCATAATGATGAGTCATGATTGAGTCACCATGTGTCACAGCATGTAACACGTCAGAATCATGGTATGGATCGAAATGAATCTATGATTCTCAATAGTCAGTGTATGGTCATGGCACAACAGTTTGGGCCTGGGCCAGTTTGATGAAGGAGACAAGTTCCACCTCACAGCAACCATGATGAAGGGTCATTCTCAAAGACTCATAGATAGATCTCCTATGGAAGTTCACAGAAAAGGGCATATTGGCCAGGCTCAATGATGCAAATGTGAAAGGTGTATCCCGGCTCTGAAATGAACAACAGGTGCAAGGACCTCATCTTTCATGCACTCATGTGAAGATGAACATGTTGACACACTTCCACTGTACCCTTCTCTCTGTGTTGTACAACTGCCCATTATACCAACTTCGCATCCTCTCACATCTTCTGACTGAGCTGTTCAGGGTATCAATTATGTCGTTCTCTTCCCACTCCAAGCTCCTTGTTGCGTTCATTGATTATATATTTTGCACTTCATGTCTGAACCACTAATTATCTTTGAAGTCCACAAAGATGCAATCATCAAGGCAAAGATCCTGCACCGGGACATTAGTCTATTAGATTTGCTTCTTGTCTTGTGGGATGTTTCAGGCAATGGCGATCGTCACCTAGACTTTCTCGATAATCAAGTATGGTGGCCTCTAGTGTCTTAAAGTCTGGTCCAGTCTGGTCTTTTGCCTTATTTGGAAAAAAACCAGACCAGGACCAAAAAAAACTGACCAAAGTGGTCTTTATGGTCTTTTTGTTGGTCTTAAGACCAGTTTGAATGACTGGTCTGAAAGATCACATTCCCAGCTTTCTACTGGTATTTTCTTTTACATAAATCAGTCCAGACATTGTGGAGATATGACCATTTTAATATGAAGGCAGGCGTCATGAAAAAGTGACGAACATCATGTGCCAAGTGGTGACTTTGTGTGACAATACACATAATCTAATAACAATCCAGAATGTAGCTATTGTACTTATGGTTTTGTAAAAGACCAGTCCAGACCGGTTTTATACAGTTTTTTAATTTCAGAAATCAAAAAGACTGGACCAGGACCACAAAAAACCAGTCAGGACTGGTCCACTATTTCTGGTCTTTTTCTGGTCCTGGTCCAGTCCAGTTGCAGTTTTTTTTCAGTCCTTGGACTGCACCTTTGAATACTAGTGGCCTCCTTACAGATTGGGGTTACGCTGTCCCACTTGATATCCCGTACTGTACTCCACAATCAACGTCTTCCAATGCATCTGGTGATCTACCCCCAACCTCTCCCTTGTCACCACCCAGTCACATATTCTCTGAGATGAATGACAAGATGGACTTCATTCCTGTTCACCTGGATTGAAGCAAGGATCATATTGAATGCATTACAGTCTCCAAGCTGTGAGTTGACAACGGAACTTTCATGCTTTTAATGGGGAGGGATCCACCATCAGATGAGTCACAGCCATCAATTGATACAAATCTCCTGCATCGTACTGTAAGTTTCCCTTCTGCAGACAACGAGGGTTATGCTAATCAAAGTCTTCTTAGGGGATGTAGTCGTGGATCGCTGTAGAACTCATGATAGCTGGCCCTGGAGAACTGGTCTCTCTGAGAATATGGCTAGCATTTGAAGGTCCAGTCCTAATACTGATGAAAACTGATTTTTAACCAACCAAACCCATAAAGACAGACTGGTCCTTCCTAGTTTTGATGTACATCAATCTTGGTCTTTTGATTTCTAACCAAAAACCAATTAGGACCGGGGTGGACCAATATTAGCCCCTATTAGGCAGTATATTGACTGATTTATCCTGACTTTCCCACATTTTCAGGATTTTATTTGAGATGGTTATGATAATTTCTCAAAATACCTTCTCCAAAATGACATATCACTTGGGATCGGCCATATCTTGGCTACATATGGTCATAATTACATATTTCATGGTGCATATTGATGCCACATGACTCAGCTATCTTCAGTGCAGCCACTCCTAAGTGCTGATCCCACACTGTTCTATTCTCAGAGATAAATTTTCTAAGTAGTGAAGGCAACCCAAATCCTAATAGACTATGGGCCTATGGCACCTCAATTTAAACTCAACTATGGAGAGGGGGACTGTATAGGATGGGGAATCCAACCAGAACAAGACTAGCTTGTTTGGTTGCTGCATTCAAGTATTTATACTACTGACAAGTGTGCACAGATCAGCTTAGGGCAGGTCTGGATAAGCTATGCTAACTAATATGGTAATGTGTCAATGAGTGCTACAAAGATGAGTCATGTGATGCTCAGTAAGTGGGTCACGTAATGTCGAAAGTGAAGAGAAAAGCACAAGGTCAAAAGAGGTCATGTGACTGAATTTAGTGCACATGTGTACTATAAAAATGACAAAGACTGGAAATAGTGGACCAGTCCTGACCAGTTTTTTGTGGTCCTGGTCCTCTTTTTACTTCAGAAATTAAAAAAAACTGCTATAAAACTGGTCCAGACCAGTCATTCAAAAACTGTAACAGTGCCCCTGAGGGCCACATATGCCCCCACATCCCCAAATATTTGCACTATTTTAGGAATTTATTTTGGATTTGTAGCAATATCTCTATTTTCACTTGACATGTAACTCGGAAATGGGTATATCTCAATTGTTTGTCCACCGAATTACATACATCATAGCAAACTAAAGCCACGTGACACTACTACATCTGGTACAGCCACCGCTAAGATTGTTGATCACACAGAAGCAAGCTACAGACTGGTTCAACTTAGTAGATACTTTGAATATAGTACTATATATTAAAATGGTCATATCTCCATGACGTGTGGACCGATTAATGTAAACAATATACCAGTAGAGAGCTGGGAATGTGTTCTTTTAGACCAATCATACAAACTAGTCCTAGGACCGACAAAAAGACCACAAAGACCATTTTCAATTCACACGACCGGTTGCAGTCCGGTTTTTTCTAAATAAGGCAAAAGACCAGACTGGACCAGACTTTAAAACACTAAAAAAGACAGTCAATCAATACTCAATGGAGGACTCCAAGTCTGAATACTTACCTAGAAGTCCGAATTAAAGCATGGGGTTCAGAAGGAGATGATGGAGGTGACTCAGATAGAACCAATCTTATAGATGCAGGGTAATTGTCCAAACAAAGACTTGGAATTGGATTGAGCTATTTCAAGATGACTTGTGTTGAAGTGCACTTGTTGCGTGTGTGCTGTGCTGTACAAGATTTGCAATGGTAATGATTGCTGAGAACTGTAAAATGACCTGAGGCAACGAGAGGAAGCGAAACTGGAAGACTGGATTTGACGAAGACATGGCAATGAGGACAGTGGAAAGTGTGGAATCCATTGATGGGTGATACAGTGAGAATGCCATGGTTATACAGTGACAAAGATGCATTTGGAGAGCCAATGCTGAGAAGATTGGATGCTAGTTCTTGTGAGAGCTGGGACGGATGATGCTGAATAGACTGAACTAGTATTTTAATGTCTGGTTCAGTCCAGTTATTTGCCTTATTTGGGGATAACCGAAACCTTAACCGGTTATGGAAATTCTTAATTTGGACAAAATATAGACTGAACCAATAAAAACCGGTTTCAATTGATTTTCCTTGGTCCAGTAGCCAGTTATGACCGGTTTTGTGATAGCTGAAAATTCACACGCACTCATAGCTTTCTGTCTATAATTTGTTTACATTAATTGGTTCAGAGCATCTTGAGATATTTCCATTTTAAGATTTTCTTGAATATGTGCTTGAAGTAGCCAGAATATTCAATCTCAGACTTGTTAGGAAGTGGTTCCCACGCTTAGTAGTGGCTGTACCGGATGTAGTAGACACCCCATAGACCATCTGACCAAGTTTTGAGGCCAATCGATAGTGATGCGCCTGAGATACAAGCAATCTTGACCTCCATGTGGATCAATTCTAAATATATTGATATCAAAGTCAAATCTTGATGGAAACATACACAAAAAATATGGATAAATCGGGGAAATGTAGGGGATATAGGGGTGTAGATAGCACATCCACCATAACTGGTTTTTGTCCAGTTTTGAAAATTTCAAGATTTCTTGTACCCTTAACTGCACCTATCTGTAATTGGGCATAACTGAACCTCTTTAAGCAGTTACAAGCGGTCAGGGTTCAGTTAAGTTACAGTTTTTTATCAGTTATGCGACTAGACGTTAAAACGCTAGACTGAACCATTCAAACTTAAACTTGGTCTGAAAGACTGAGAAAGACATAATATATGAATACAGGTCCCGGTGAGACTGCCTCATGGCTGCCTGCAGGCACGAGCTTAGGACCATGGGAAAAAATTAATGTCCGGGGAGGTGGCACTAGTGTACTACCCGAATCACCTAAAGAGGGTTGGGCAGGCAGCCTGCTGGACCACTGAGCCTGACGGCTTGCACGAATCAATGCGAATGATTATCAGATCTAGACATTGAAAAGTTAGTGTATCATAGTCTAGGGTGATCTACAAAGAGTATAGGAGTTAATGTGAAACAGAGTGAAAGAGAGATGCAACCGGAAGTCATGACGCGTCGACATGTTTCAGAATCAACGATCAAATAATATAGCTTAATTTAGAAATGATATGAGTGTCTCAAAAACTCATCATAGCGAAACAAGAGGTACATTTAAGTGAAAAATAAATACATAGAGCGGTTCATGATACATGGTTTAGGGTCCCTTTAGTAGAGCATGGAGAGCTATAGATGTATTGTACGTGTGCTAGACACAAACTCAGTGGAAACACTGCAGAAACCTTGACACTTGCCTAAAAAAAGGTAAAATTGTGGACCCCAGGCACCTGCTAGCATAGGGACGTAACAGGAGTCAGTGTTTGGGAATCACCAAATGCATACCTCTTGATCCACGTTGTAGATTGGTACAATGAGCTTGAGTAGTTTTAAGGGGATTCATTGGGACTTGGCCCATTCTGTATCCATAAAGACTCTGTTTGCTCCGCTTTCTAAGAGTGCTGCTACTTCAATGTTTTTGTTTTTTGTAATTATATCTATTTTTAGGACTCGCTCTCTAAGTAGACACATTGTGTGGACTTTTTGCTCAGTTGGGGTCTGAGGAGGGGAATTATTTTTATTGTCTTTATAAGCCAAATTAAGCCTCCCTTCCCGGAGAGCACGCTCTTTCGAGATCATGGCTTCGGTCATGTCATCTGATAGGATACTACTTCAAGATGATGGGAACATATGCTTAATGATATTTTATCAACTGTTCCTTTCCAGAAGGGTGATTCCCAGGATCACATTTGGCTTGATTGTAGAGAGCTATCCAACTTGTTAGAAAGACTTGAGTCTGCTCTCTTGCTCCTTGCTTTTTATCCATGAGTTTCCAGAGAGCAATGTCTCTTTCATTGCCAATCCAGAATCATCCGTCAAGAAGGGCTTCCAGATCATCTGGATCTGGCCAAAGATGTTCTCACAAACCTCGTTGCTTTTTCAACTCATTTCTGGCCCAAGCACCAGAACCATTCTTATCCTTTTCTCTGACATCTCCAACTCAAGAAAGCACAACTAGACATCCCTTTTAGTGGGTGGTGAAGGTTTCTGAATTGACCTCAATCCAGGCCACCATTTTAGTCCACCATTTGTCATAGTGGCTGTATGTTCTGTTGAAGTTCCCAGGATCAGGAACAATTTCGGTGCACTTTCAAGTTCGAGCTCGTGGAGGAGCTGGAGGTGTTTAGAAGGCAAAGAGCTGCGATGGCATCAAGGGTTTCTTTGGACAGGGTCGATGGGGGTTCGGGCTTGGATTCTGCCTCTGGCTTGTGTCTTGGTCGAGCCGATCATGGGCCTGCTGGGCGTCTTTGAGCTTCTCCTTCACCTCGTTGATTGTGGAGTAAAGCAATGTGAGACGAACATTGAAGTCTGTGGACGCACTCCTTGAGGATTGGAGTGGTGGGTCTTCTCAGCTCAATCTCAAGGGTAAGCTTTGGCGGGTCGTGTCACAGGCACAACTTTCTGGTGGCGGAATAGGGAGTGCATGCAGGTGCTATCTGTTGCCCATCAAGTGGATGGGTAGGTAATACCTGTGGATCGTTTAGGTTATATCATGCACAACCTCAATAACAATTATGCTCATTCAAAAGTGTGTGTTGACCCACTTGATACTTTTAGCAGCAACTAGCCATGTCCTCTCAAATGAGGTCAAAGTGCTAGCTTTGGGATGTACAGTCCCACAATACAATTTAGGTCACAGTTTTTAATCCGTGGATGGTAACCTGGTCAAGGGTTCTCGATTTACTTCCGATAGGAAGGTTCTCCCTTATGTCTGGGATCCGATGATGACTAAGCGGTTTAGAAAAAGTGGTCACACATGTACTGTACTGGTGTCGGGTGAGGTGAGATAGTAGAAGTAGTTTTGTTCTTATGAAGGCAACCTAAATCCTAACAGACTATAGCACCTCGACTCAAACTCAATGATGGAGAAGGGGACTGTATAGGATGGGGAATCCAACCAGAACAAGACTAGCTTGTTTGGTTGCTGCATTCAAGTATTTATACTACTGACAAGTGTTCACAGACCAGCTTAGGGTAGATCTGGATTAGCTATGCTAACTAATATACAAAGATAAGTCATGTGATATTGAAAGTAAAGAGAAAAGTACAAGGTCAAAAGAGGTCATGTGATGCTGACTAAGCAGGTCACATGACTGAATTTAGTGCACATGTGTATCATAAAAATGAAGAAATGTAACAAGTAAATATACTTGAGAATGACATGCATTCTTAAATCAATCATATCTTGACGACCCCCGAACCGATTTGGATGATGAAAATATGGGCCAGAATCCAGGAATCTGTAGTATCTTTCATGCCCTTGACGACCAGTTAATAACCATAACCAAACCAGCAAAAGACCAACAAAGACTGAAAATTTGGTTTTTGTCGGTCTTCGTCTGGTTTTTCCATATTAGGAAATTCCCAGGACCGGTCTCAGTCTCAGTCTTGCCCAAATAAGGCAAAAGACCGGACTGGACCAGACCTTAAAACACTATGCACAGCTGGTCACAATCTTGAATCATCAATCTATGTTCTCTGATGTAAACCGGAGTGCAGACTACCAGACTACCACTTGGGGGCTGACACCGAATACTTGGAAGAACAAAAGGAGATGAGGAGTGCAAGGGACTTTGGTGCAAAGGCTCAAGAGGTCAAAGCTAGGTGTACCAGCAATGACTGATTGAGTATTTATACATTAGGACTAATCTAAATATATCTGGACTACATGAGGTGCTATCTACATGCATGCTACTATCATGAGATGCACATAAGGCTAATAATGAGGCAATGGTGTAGGTATGACTGTAGTGACGACATGGTGATGTAGTGTTCTTGATGAGGAGGGCTGAGGGTAGGTCACCTGACCTTACTCCGGGTTTCGGTGTGTCCAGTCTCTAGTCCGGAGTATCATCAATTGTGACTCATCATTATGGCTCACAGATATGACTCAGTTATCACTTATCTTTCTTATCTTTACTTACACTATTTGTGTTATTTATCACATAGACAAGGCTTTAACCATTGAATGATAGCAGTATCTTACTGTGGATGACTCATTACTTCGTCATTCTTCTATGACATTCTACAGAGTTCTATCTCTATTTCCCTTTTATAGGAGACATATGTATAGATACAAACATCTCTGTACTGTATTTATAATAAACCTGGAGCTTTCACTCTAGGACAATAACGAGTCTTTGATTCATTCTTCCATCACTCTCACACATAAGCTTCTTGCTCAAGTCACTACACTCTCACAATACTCTTATCACTTGTTCGTTCCCTTAAGACTATAAACAGCAAGTATCTGGAGACCTACTGTTCTCTTAGTTCTCTAATAGGCTACTGCGCTCCACAATCAAGACTTGCTATCTCGATAGCCACCTCATAAACCATCTCAAGATGTTATTTCACACCAAACCACTTCATTTGGACAAGATTCAGTCAGATGAGTCCAATGAATCATCGGAATATGATAGCTCTTCAGGACTATCAGACGTGAACTTGTCTCTCCATGATTGCACCCCAGGCCCCCTTGGATGCCACACCCATCTTCCATTCATCAAATCAGTGGGCCCTGGTTTTACTACAAGTGCTAGCTCCGGTAGCATTCACAAGTGACTTTCTGATGATGTGGACTTCCCTGACTCAGATGCTTGGGACATAAAATGTCAACAATCCACATCATCCCACCAGCATGATACAAAAGATCTGAAGGTTGCACCGACTAGGACCATAGTAACTCGCTGATTCACAGCTATCCTCCCTTCCTAGATCCTACTGTTGAAGAACACTGCTGAGTCTTTACCCTTTCCTACCTTTGTTTGATCATTTGCTTGAGCATATTTGCCTACACAATCACCTTCATTCCATCCAATTTCTCAGGGGAAGTTAGTTTTAGTAAGAGTACAGGTGATATTATGTGGTATAGCACTAAGCCATTACATTTGACGTAGTTTGTGTATAAAAGCCCTGGCCTGCCATGCAAACCCTCCAGCCCCACCACCCTTCACCATATCTGCACTTGTTGTCTTCCAATTCTTGCTGTCATTATGCCTCCCAAACAAAAAGCAGCATATGGCACTGATGACTCAGGTGCCAGGTTGGCCTGAGAGGGTTTGTTGAAAATAGTGACAATTTTGGACAATTATCAGGAGGTGGTTTTTCTGATGTGAGCAAATAATCTCAAGAAGAAGAGCTGGCTGAGTCTGGTATTTTTGATGCAACACTCTTTTCGTTACTGCTAATCTGACATTCTCAGATATGTTTGAGATGGACAATACAGTAAGGCACTCTTCCCATAGAGGGAAAGGCAGTGGGGGTCAACTTGCACAGATGAAGGATTTTGAATGTTTGCAAACCACTATGGTGGCTGGATCAAAATGCCTCAATGATCTTGATGCTGCTACTACCAAAGGATACGACCTCAATCCCATGGCTCCCAGCCAGCCTCCTATGACTTATAACTTAGGCTCTGAAATAGCAAACCACAGCCAAAACCACGATTTAACACCAAAGCTGGAGGTTCAGCCTCCGAGTTGCACCCACCACTGCCACCTACCCTCCAGCCTTCCTTCCAATTGGTGGCCCTAGGTGGAAAAATTGGATTCAGGTTGCCTGAAGTCAGTCAACGTGATTTAGACATATCATCAACCTCGGGTGGGCATTGATCCCATGAAGGCTCAGTTTTCTCTGCCAGTTCCCATCCTTCCACTGCTCCGACTTCTCATGCTCACTCAGTCTGTTCATCCCAAGGAGATCCCAATGCCATTCACACACCTCAAAGTTTCAGCTTGTCCATGCATCTCAGTCCAGTGTGGGAGCCCCTCAGCATCTTTCCTGAGTAACTGAAGATGTTGCAGCACTCTGTCTCACCAGCAATCCTCACAACCACTCCTGAAAAGGACCAGGATCAGGACAACCCAATCAATGAAACAGCACCAAGTGAGGATGAGTGTTTTGCTGAATCTGTCCTGCCAGGTGGTGAGCATGGAGCAGAGTTCTTCCCTTGAGGAGGTAAGTACCTTTGACATCTCCGATATTATGCTAACATTTGGTGTCCTAGAGGATTATGTGCACAGAGGTTCACAGTAAGTAGCTCAATGCCAGGAATGTGTATTATTGACAAGTCACTCGGAAGGCTCTGGCCATGGCAGGTCCCATCCAACAATTGTAGGTGCAATTAAATCCAAGGAACATAGCTAATGTTTTGACTGTCTAATCAAGGTTCCTCAATTAACCATGCCAAGAACATTGTACCTGCCCATCAATAGTGGGCATAGAGTCAACAGCACGAGATGCACAATGGTTCCGATACTGGACGTAAGAGGCTTTGACTCAAGTGGTCATATTACTGACAAGTTATCGAAAGGCTCCATCCAGGTCCCGTCCTCCCATGACAACAGTCAGTGTAATCTCATGCAAGAAGTGTAGTAGCTAATATCTTGACCACCAGACCGAGGCTCTACAGATAGCCAAGTCGAGAATGCCATGGTTATCCATAGAAGATGAACACACCAGCAGAGCAAGGCTCGTGATTCCTCTGACACTGAACATAAGAAAATTACAGTTTAAATGCTCGTGCTATACTGACAAAATGTCAGAAGGCTCTGGTCAGGTCCCATCGCAAAGCCCCGGTCAGTACTATTGTGTATGCTTACAAATTGTAAAATTTCGAAGTCAGCAGCCACCAGGTATTTAAAGCCAGCACTCTTCAATTTTAATTCCTATACTCTCTCTTCCCTCAACTACAACCATTTCTCCTCAACCACTCACCACTCACTACTCTCTCATCACTCACCACTTACCATCACTCCTCATCAACCATTCATACAGTCTAGTAAGCTAATATGTCCTTATATGACTTTGATGCTGGCAATGTTTTCTTCATGATGAACTATATCATGGTAGATATATATCAAGGTAAGATTACTATGTTCACTTTCCATAGTCTACTGGCATCATGTAGTAGTAGTGTAATTTTGCAAATGATATTTTGAGATATAGGATGTCTCTACAGACCCCACAGAATCTACATAGATCTCACAGAGATTCCCAGAACCCCACAAGGGCCACAGATCTCCACAGATTCCCACAATCTGCTCTACTTTCCCACAGACACCCATAGACATCCATAGAGCCACAGATTCCCATGATCCCACAGAACTACAGAGCCACGGACTCCACAGAGCCCCCAACTTTGGGTCACTGGACAGAGCTGCCCAGAGCTATCCAGACTGGACCAAGCTGGAGGCTCTAGGATTCTGTCCAGCACTGTCCAGCATTGTCTAGAATATAGGGTTTGCTGATTTGAATGGGCATAGTAACCAATACTTTGACCACTAGATTGTGCGGTGGCTCCACAAATAGTCAATCTGAAGATGTTATGCTCACCCATTGACAATGGAACCATGCCCCTCACCTCCCCAGCAGCTCTCAGTTAGCCTCTATTCGGGAGCAACAATATTCTCAGCCTCAAAGTACTACTACTTGTTCGCCCTCCGCCTCATTGCAGGAGTCTGGAATAGCCAACCAAGACCAACATATGATTCCCCGCCTCTGTTTCATCGCAGCTTTAGGAACGGTTGCACCAATTGGTCCTGCAACAGAGGAGCCTTGGCAGATCCAGTTTTACAAACCAGCAGTTCAAGACATTCTTGAACATGCTAAACAATTTTCTCATTGTGATGCTGCTTCCATGGAAGCTTTTCCTGTTTATGGGCATTTCAAATCACTTGCTGTTGAATACGTCAAAGAAGCTATTAGCAAAAGATGAGCATGTGGCCTACCAGTCACCAATGGTAAGTTGCTTATTATTTCTCACTGTGCACTAAATCTGTTTTTCAAGGTTGGTGCCTTATTACATGAATGAGATAAGGTAGACTGGTAAGCCAATGGGTCATCACTACCATAGTATACTGATGTCCTTGGGTAGCTTTGGGAGGATCTAGGAAACTGGTGTTCGGCACTGAGAAAGCAGGCTCAATACGTCACACAACGTTAAAAATGGGATCCTGAGAGCCATTGCCAAGTGCGAAATCACAAGGGGCCTCCTTGAGTCTCATGGTGACTTTTTGAGGAATGGTGTTGACGAAGAGGTAAGTCATGTGCACACCCTGCTTATCCATACTTGTATATATTTCACTTGTCAGGGACATATGAACAATCTAGCGCATCCTACTCTGGCAGGTTTCATTTTTGTTTTTTTAAAGGTCCCTCATCACTCGGCAAACAGTTTCCAGAGGTGTTTACAGCAGAACTACTGAGAGTTATGGTTGCTATTGCCTGAGCCATGGCAGTAACATTGCTTTCAAAAATAAATTTGGTTGTATGCTTACCTACCATACATACATACAGCTGAAAGTCATTCTCAATGAGATGGTTTCTTCTCAAGCCAGAGTCAATTTCCAGGTCAACACATATTCTCTGGTCTACTTCAAACTACTTGGTCTGATGAGAAAATGTGACACGTCCACAATTCATGCACAGAAAACTCAGGCACTTCAAATCAAGTGGGCTTGCTCATTAGGGAAAGTATGTACTCCAATGAATTTGTAATCTTGTGATCCATTACTCATTCTCTCAGCAACTGTGTCACAGAGCACGAGACTGTTATCACAGCATCAACTGGCTTTGATGTTGAACTCGACCAATTTTATTTTTGTACTTGAAGTACTGTTCCATGTTGCTGAATTTGTCATGTGTCATGTGCCATGTGTTAGGCTTACTAATTGTACATGTGTTGACATGATAAATGTAATGCTGTTGTGCTTTCTGAGATCCTGTTTGATTCTGGGTAAATTATGGAATTCACGAGAAAGATTAACCTGACATGTCATATGCTACAGAACTATTACAATCTGTATAGCTGGAATAAAATAGGGCTCATTGAGATAGACTTGGACAGTCCCTGTTAGTTGGATACAGACTTGCTGTGGGTTCCTGGGAGTGTGGAACATTGTCCAATACTATCCAGTTCTGGACTGGGGTAGGTAGTTTTGCTGATGTTTCTGTTGCAAAAAGTAGTAGCGAGCCCTAGTTTCATGGCATAGAAGCATTCTGGACATTCAAAAATGCCCAAGGTGTCAGGTGTGTATGTAGTGTTGTTGGCAGAAGGCTGCCATTCTGCCAATAGCATCACCGGGTCTGGCAGAACTTGGCAGACTGTCAGGTACATGGCAGTGTCCAGTCACAATGTGCCAGTGAGCAAACCCAAAGAAAAGAAGACATATTAGTACTGGTTCATCTTGTATTTGACATAGTCAAAATGACTGGGAATTTGTCCAATAGACCACTTCAGGTGACCTGGGCCAGGTGGCTATTAGCTACTATTTTTCTGTGAAAAATTGTGGCTAATAGCCACTTTATATATGGGGAGTCCCAGGGCGAAAAAAATCTCCCAAAACCAAATTTAGACTGTTTGGATGCATTATGTTAGCAGCAACCAAACAATGGGAGTCCCTCAGGGAGTCCCATAACAATGATGGGATTCCCACAAAATTGATTTTGTCTGAAAACCATTTTTGGAATATTGGGATTAATTATGTCAGCATGACCAAATTTGTGGGAGTCCCACTGATTAAAAGTATCTAAAAACCATTTTTGCAATGTTTGGATGCATTATGTCAGCATGACCAAATGTGAGGGAGTCCCTTAAAGTGTGAGTCCCACAAAATTAATGAGAACCTCTTTGAGAATATTTCAATATGCCCATAAACATTGTAATTCAACTGTCAGACAAATTGGAGTATGAAATTTTCAGCCATAAATCAAACAATAAACAATGGAATATATAATGATCAAGTAGATTATCAAGTAAGTAGAAATGTTGTAATCAATTATATCACCAATGGAACTCTAATCTCAATGAATTTTATTATATGATGGAGAATACTTGCACCCAGCTATGTAGGAATTTTTTACTAGTGGAGTGCCAGCACAGCATAAAAGTGGGATATCCTTAGCACCCAAATGGGACTCCCTCAATATGATTGTGGGATTCCCATAGCACACAAGTGGGACTTTCTTAGTACTCAAGTAGGAGTTCCTTAGGACAAAAATAGGACTCCCAGTACTCACAGTGGGACTCCCTTAGTACTCAAGTGGGACTCCCTTAACACACATGTGGGACTCCCTTTACTCTCAATGGGACTCTCTTAGCACTC
This sequence comes from Leccinum incarnatum, assembly GCA_038091095.1. Lineage (NCBI taxonomy): Eukaryota > Fungi > Basidiomycota > Agaricomycetes > Boletales > Boletaceae > Leccinum > Leccinum incarnatum. Next base: position 55,829 of record JBBPNG010000019.1, read on the forward strand.
AAGTGGAACTCCCTCAGTACTCAATTGGGACTCCCTCAGTGAGACTTCCTCTACCTCTCTCTGGGTTTCCCTCAATGGGACTCTCTTACCACACTTTGAGTGTGACAGATTTTCCAAGATGTCATAGTGCATTGAATCTGATCTCATTCACCTGAAATTTAATCTAATCAATTTGATCAACATAGATAAGATATTGATAATACCAAAAAGGAATAATGGTGTTTCCTTTTTGGGAATAAATTTTCACAGCTCTGAATACAACTCCTATCTTGAAAGGGGCATCCTTGTATCTGCTTAGCTAAGGCAGCAATTGTCATTGGCTGATATTGACCAATCAGAATGCTTATATCGCTGGGGTTTGGTGACCATTTTGATCATATCTCAACCAGATTAGATCAGATAGATTGGATTGTTGCACCATTAGAATCACAAAAACAGGGGCTACAACTTTTCTGGTGACACCAAAATAGACTAATGAATTTCCTTTTTTGGAATATATTTTTGCAGCTTTGAATGCAGCCCCTGTCATGATAGGGGCATTTGCCATGTGTGCCTACATTACATTAGTTGTCAGAATCTGTACATCTGATTACATAATCACAGGGGTTTGTGCCTGAATTTTTGGACTTGACATCCTTTACGTAATAAATTATGTCACTGAAGTAGAAATTATGATGATGGCATCAGCTGTCAGAATCTGCGAAGATGATTACATAAGCACCCCTTAGAGTGGTGACACAGTCAGGGCTTTATCTAAAGCAGTAATAACCCAGGGCCTAAATGTGGTATTTACTTGATTTGCCTGCTTTCTCCTCTAGTATCTTATCATATGATGGTTGATATAATACATATATTGCATAATCCATCATCTGAGCGCTTCATTTGGCCATATATCATAATTGCTAAGTATATAAATAAGATATATTGGAAATATCGAAAACCTATTCGCATTTTTGATCCTTTAGGGGTAATACCTTATAAAAAATGTCCCCAAACAGGCTTTATATAGCTTAATGAGATGCCATAATCTCAGGAGTCCAATTGTCAGCATAAAGTTCTATACCATGTTCTCCTGCAGGCTGGATTTTCGCTTCTGCAAGATTCCAAACTTGTTCTGCTGGTTATCAAAGATGTGGACATGTGGGTAAGGTAATACCCCTAAGTTAGGAATCAAAAATGCAAACAGGTTTTCAATATTTTCAATATATCTTATTTATATACTTAGCAATTATGATATATGGCCAAATGAAGCGCTCAGATGATGGATTATGCTATATATATATTGTCTCAATCATTATACAATAGGTTACTAGAGGGGAAAGCAGGGAAATCAAGTAAATAACACATTCATGGGGTTATGACTGCTTTAGATAAGGCCCTGAATGATGTCACCACCCTAAGGGGTGCTTATGTAATCACCTTCGCAGATTGTGACAGCTTATGCCATCATATCACAACTTCTACATCATTGACATAATTTATTACATAAAGATGTCAAGTTCAAAATTTCAGGCACAAACTTCTAAAATTCTAATGGTGCAACAATCTAATCTATCTGATCTAATCTGGTTGAGATATGATCAAAATGGTCACCAAACCCTGGCGATATAAGCATCCTGATTGGTCAATATCAGCCAATAACAATTGCTGCCTTAGCTAAGCAGATACAAGGATGCCCCTTTCAAGATAGGAGTTGTATTCAGAGCTGTGAAAATTTATTCCCAAAAAGGAAACACCATTATTCCTTTTTTGGTATTACCCACATCTTATTTATCTTGATCAAATTGATTACATTAAATGAGATTAGAGATGACTATGATACCTTGGAAAATCTGTTACACTGAAAGTGCTGAGGAAGTCCCACAGTGGAGGGAATCCCACTTGAGTGCTAAGGGAGTCCCACTGAGAGTTAGGAGAGAAACTAAGAGTAGAGAGAGTCCCACTTGAGTACTGAAGGAGTCCCACTGGGGTGTTAAGGAAGTCCCACTAGAGTGGAGGGAGTCCCACTTAAGTGCTAAGGGAGTCCCACTTGAGTATTGAGGAAGTCCCACTATGAGTGAAGGGAGTCCAATTGTGAGTAGTGGGAATCCCACTTGAGTACTGAGGGAGTCCCACTAAGAGTGGAGGGAGTCCCATTTGAGTGCTGAGAGAGTCCCACTATGAGTAGAAGGAGTCCTATTTGAGTACTGAGGGAGTTCCACTTGAGTACTAAGGGAGTCCCACTTCAATACTGAGGGAGTCCATGGCACCATGAGTGGAAGGAGTCTTGCTTGAGTGATGAGAAAGTCCTACTGTAAGTAGAGGGAGTTCCATTAGAGTGCTAAGGAATTCCTACATAGCTGAGTGGAAGTTTCTTCTTTGTTAAGATCCATTGAGATTAGAGGAAGTACCAGTGATATGATTGATTGCAAAATTTCTGACTATACTACCTAATAGGGGCTAACATTGGTCGCCGGTCAGAACCAGTCTTTTTCGGTCTGTTGATTTTCCAGAAACCAAAAGACCAAGATCGGTTCTAAATTAATTCTAGAAAAGACTGGACTGGTTAGGACCGGTCCTAGCAGTCCAGTCCGGTCCGGTTCTCAGTCTTTTGTCAGTCTTAGGACAGGACTTTTAAACACTATGTGGAAGGAGTCGTTCATGAAGCAGCAGTGGAAAGTGGAGGGGGAGTTGTTCATTCCAAAGAACATGACAGTGGATTCAAAGAGGCCTTTGTGGGTAATGAAGGCGCCTTTCCATTGATCTCCTTCTTTGATACGGACATTGTTATACCCCCAGCGAACATCAAACTTGGTGAAGACTTTAGCTCCTTTGAGTTTATCGATGAGGTCGGAGATGAGAGGAAGAGGGTATGCATCACGGGTGGTGTGAGAGTTGAGATAGTAATAGTCCTGGCAGGATTGTCAATCTTTTGAGCATGAGAGTACCATTTGGTGATGGTAGTAGGGACTTCTTCCATGAGGTCAATCTTCCCGGATAAGGAAGGGGGAATACCTGAGGAGAAGTAGTGACAGAGGGTTGATTCCTCAGTTACTTTAGAGATGGTGACGTTGCTCTGGAATTGAGCAATGTAGGAGGCGAGGAACATAGAGTATTTGCCAGGGGATTTCTCGATCATCCTCTGGGTGGTAAGCCAAGCGAGGGTGTTAGCTATGGAGTTGAAGTGTTTGAAGCTTGCTTTGAACTCTTTAAGAAAGTCCTCCGAAGTTCCGAGGGTAGTTCCTCCCCCGTTGAGGTGTTTTGTAGTAAAGGTATCGGCCCAGGTAGTGGTGTTCCCTTCCTTCATGTAGGAGAGGGCATAGCAAATATTTTGCTCATCCAGTTTATAGATCTCCTTGTTGATGACGAGGTACCTTTGCACTGAGCGCAGCCACGGTAGAGCTTTGCGATGGTTGCCATCATAGGGGTCAGGAGCAGAGAGACGAAACTCAATGGGTTTAGCTGCCATGGAGGAAGGTGGTTGAGGTAAGGGGTTGGGGATAGGGTTCAGTGGGGAAGTGAAGATGTTTCCACTAGGAGTGTGAGGGGAGGGGGAAAGGTGAGTAGGTACTTGAGGGAAGACTAGGCTAAAGGAGAGCTGGTGAGCGAGTTCTGTGTCGAGGGAAAGAGTTTCTTCTTGTTCTTCGTAGGATAGGAGGAGAAGTTCTGAGTCAGTCTCGTCCTCATCGCTAGAACATTGAGGAGGGACGTCTGGGGAGTCTGGGAAGTAATCTGAAGCTGGGGGTTCTTCTCTCCAAGAGGAGGTAGATAGCGAGTGCTGGTAGAGAGTCTGGGAAGTAATCTGGAGCTGGGGGTTCTTCTCTCCAAGAGGAGGTAGATAGCGAGTGCTGGTAGAACAAAATGGCTAAAGAGTTTCTAGGAATGGGGGGAATGTTCCGCTCCAGTCTCTGGTAAGAGGTTCTTAAAGAAATGGTGGTGATGGATCACAGCGATGGTGACTGTAGAAGACAAGCTAGAGCTTTTGTTACAGCTGGCCCGGATAGGGTCAGCTATAGACTTGAGAGTGGGGATGAAGCTAAGACTGAGGATATGTCGAGCAAGCATAATGCTTTGGTGAGACTATTAAGACTAAGGACTGAAGGACACACCCGAAGAGGGCAGAGGTACTGAGGGGACAAAGGGACGAAGAGGCTTGAAGGCGCTAAGAACTCCAGGTGATATTCAAGTAGCTCTAGCTTAGAGAGGTACAAAACAGGGAGACAAGTCTTAAGTACTATGACTCACATAGAAGGGAAGAGTCATCCGCAGTGGGGAATGAGTCAGAAGCTGCGGAGGTCTAGATGTACAGTAAGTGATGACAGAAGGATGATGAAGCAATGACATCATCATGAGTCAGAAGATAGGAATGAGATAGAGAAACATCAGAACAATGATAGGAAAGAATAGGAATCAAGATAGGGAAGTTGCGGATCGTCAGCGATGTGAAGGAAGTGAAATCGCTAGAGATCTATAGTACAGCGTGAATACAAGGTAAAGGTAATAAGCGAAAGGGAACAAGAGAGAAAAGAGATACATAGTGAATCTAAGAGACAATTGTAATAGCTCATCCCCTCATCGACCTTACCAAGAAAGATAAACCATGGGACTGGTCTCCCGCTTGTCAATCCTCCTTTGAATGACTCAAACAATCATTTTTATCCAAACCTGTCCTGTGTCTTCCTGACCTTTCAGCTCCTTTCGCAATTGCTACTGATGCCTCTCATGACACTACTGGGGCAATTCTCCTCCAAACTGACTCTAACAGTGATTGGCACCCCTGTTCATACCTCTCCTAATCCTTCATTCCTGCAGAACATAATTATGATATCTATGATCGCAAATTGCTTGTGGTCATTCACAAAAGCTTGGCGCCAATACCTTCACAGCTCCCCCTTCCCAGTCCAGGTCTTCACCGACCACAAGAACCTTACCTTCTTCCATAGCCCAACATCTCAATTGTTGCCAAGCCCACTGGCTCCTCGACCTTGCTGACTTTGATCTCAAGATTACACATGTCCCCAGTACACTTCTCGCCGGCCCTGACACACTCTCTCATCGACCAGACAAGCTATCCCCTATCACAGATAATGAAAATGTTACTCTCCTCCCCCCTTTGCTCTTTGTTCAAGTCATTGATACCACCCTTCATGATATTATCACTTCTGCCTTGGGAAATGACACCCTCATCTGTAATGCACTCCAAGCCCTAGATGGCACTATTCCCTCTGCCTTTCAATCTTTGCCTCTCTGACTGGCAGAACGATGGTGGCCTCCTTACCTATCAGAATGGTATCTATATTCCAGATTCTGGATCTCTTTGCCGCAACATTGTTGCTCGATCTCATGACCACCCCTCTGCTGGTCATCCTGACTGTTACGATCGTCCCCTACTAAGATCTCTACATATTTCTTTGCCTTCTTGTTCTCCCTCTCTTTGTTTCTATTCCTTCCTATCTTTGTTCTGATATTTCCCTATCTCTGATCCGAGTCCCTGACTCATTGCTTCATCATTGCCTGGTCATAGCTTACTGTACTGATAGGTCATCCGCAGTTCCTGACTCATTCCTTCCTGTGATGACGCACCCCTTCCATACAATTCCATCATATTCCATCTCGTAGTACTTAAGACTTGTCTCTCTCGTTTGTACTTCTCTAAGCTAGAGCTACTTGACATTGTTGTAACCCCAGTGAACGTCAAATTTGGTGAAGACTTTGGCTCCTTTGAGTTTGTATAAGGTTGGAGACAAAGGGGAGAGGATATGCGTCGCGGGTGGTATGAGAGTTAAGATACCGATAGTCCTGGCAGGGGCGTAGTTTACCATCTTTTTTCTTAAAAAGAAAAAGGAGGATGCCTGGGGAGATTTGGAAGGTCTGATCTTCCTGCTATGAAGGTTCTCGTCAAGGAAAGCTTCGGTGGCCTTCTGCTCGTCGGGAGAGAGAGGGTAAACCTTCTCGATCTTGGGTATGAAGGTGTCGTCGAGCTGTATCGCGTGATCATAAGGACGAGAGGGGGGAAGGCGAGATGAGGCTTCCTCAGAGAAAACCGAGGAGTAAGCAGCGTATTCTGGGGGAAGGGTAGTTTTTGGTTTGGATTTCTCTGCCTCTACAGCCAGATTGGTGGCAGTGGTAAGGTGAGCAATAAAAGGGGAGCCTTTTGGGATGAAATGGGAACCACAGCGCATTACTCAACAAAGGACCTTGTTGACCGTAGCTTGTTCGAGGAACTGGGATTCGGTTTCAAAGCCGAGAAATCTATATAGTTTTCTATCGTGGGTGGGATATACTTTGGTGTGATGAGGGGGTTTGGTTTTCGAGGGGGAATGGTCAAGTTTGTGGAAATGGGAATCATGTTGCTTGAGATCGGCGACATGTAGGTGATATAGATCCGCAGATTGGTCTACAGATTCTGGGATGGTAAGAATTTGTCTTTCCCAATCGATGATGGGGTTTGCTCCTTGGAGCCAAGGGAGCCCTAGGATCTTGTTTTCATTTCTGCAGTCCATGATGTGGAAGACAACTTTCTGAGTGATTTTCCCAATGTCTAGGAAAAGGGTGGTGGAAAAGAGGATGTCACCTTTCCGGTTAGTGGATTGGTCAACATTTCAGACTTGGATAGGAGTGCCAGGGAGGCGGTCACCAAGGAGGTTGTTCCTTCGGATGAAAGCCCAATCGATACAGGAGATTTCTGCACCACTGTCAATGAGAGCGGAGGTTTCGACGACTTTTAAGAAGTGCGAGGGTGTTACTAGAGAAACGGGGATCTTCATTGCTTTAGAGGAGGAGGATACTAGTACAGGTGCACACGTAGCGATAGGAGAACCTTGCATTGAACGAGGTCTCTTTTTCAAAAATCCAGAGTAAGGTTGACTCTTCCTACAATCTTTGCTTCATCGTCATCGTCTTCATCGTTGTCCTCGACATCATCTAAGTCCAGTAAGTCTTCTTCGGATTTAGTGACCTTTCTAGTTGTTTTCCTGAAGGAGGGAGCATTGGTTGAGAATGTGGAGCAGGAAGCGGCGTTGTGTCCAGATTTCCTGCAACGAAGACAAAGTCCTTCTTTAAAACATCATTCCCTTTCTGAGGGAGTGAGTTTTGGGATAGTCGTTCATATGGCATCGACATCCATGGCGTTAGGGTCTCGTTCCTTAGTGTTGTTGGTCGAGGGAGAAGAGAAGGGATTGGCGAAGGATCGCCCTTTGTGTTGCTGAGAGGTGAGGAAAGCATGACGTTGTTGATTGTCGATCCTTTGAGCATGGGAGTATCACTTGGCGATGGTAGTGGGAACCTCTTCCATGAGGTAGATTTTTCCTGATAAAGAAGGGGGAATACCCGAGGAAAAGTAGTGACAGAGGGTTGATTCTTCGTTTACTTTAGAGACGGCAACGTTGCTCTGGAATTGGGCGATGTATGAAGCGAGGGACATAGAGTATTTGCCAGGGGATTTCTCGATCATCCTTTGGGTGGTAAGCCAAGCGAGAGCGTTGGCTGCGGAATTGGAATGTTCGAAGGTGGCCTTGAACTCTTTGACGAAGTCTCCCTAGGTTCCGAGGGTAGTTCCTCCTCCATCAAGGTGTTTCACAGTGAAAGTGTCAGCCCAGGTGGCAGCGGTTCCTTCCTTCATGTAGGAAAGGGTGTAACAGATCTTTTGCTCATCAAGCTTATAAATCTCTGCGTTGATGACGAGGTATCTCTGTACAGCACGTAGCCACTGGCATCAGGAGGGATAAGAGTGAGTGGGGCCCTGGCAAGAGTGAGACTGCAGTATATAAAAGTAACTACACATGGTATACATGTTGTAATGATAGCACTCTGACCTTTCCCGAGTGGCTTCAATGACCGGTTGTACGGAGCTGGACCGGTTCGGAAGGCAACGGATCGTGACCGACTGCAACCGGTGGGCAACCAGTTGCTATCGGTTTGGTCGCAGTTGCACCATTATTCTACAATGAAAAAGACCGGTCTCGGTCCGGTTGCTTCAAAAAAGGAAAAAAAACCGGACCGAACTGGACTTTAAAACACTACTCGTCATCAACAAAGAGATTTATATGCTTGATGAGCAGAAGATCTATTATGTCCTTTCCTACATGAAGGAAGGGACTGCTGCCACCTGGGCTGACACCTTCACTGCGAAGCATCTCGACAGAGGAGGTACCACCCTTGGAACCTGGGCCGAATTTGTTACTGAGTTCAAGGTGACCTTTGAGCATTCCAATTCCGATGTGAATGCCCTTGCTTGGCTTACTACCCAAAGGATGATCGAGAAATCCCCTGGAAAATACTCTATGTCCCTCACCTCCTATATCACCCAATTCCAAAGCAACATCGCTGTCTCTAAAGTAACCAAGGAGTCAACTCTCTGCCACTACTTCTCTTCGGGTATTCCCCCTTCCTTATCCAGGAAGATCTACCTCATGGAGGAAGTTCCCACTACCATCGCCAAATGGTACTCTCATGCCCAAAGGATCGACAACCAACAACATCGGGCTTTCCTCACCTCCTAGCAGCACAAAGGGCGATCCTTCACCAATCCTTTTACCTCCACCACCACTACTACCAAAGAACGAGACCCTAATGTCATGGATGTTGATGCTGTCCATACAACTGTTCCAAAGCTCACCCCATTGGAAAGGGAGCGATGCTTCTAAGAAGGACTTTGTCTCCACTGCAGAAAATCAGGTCATAATGCCACCTCCTGCTCCATGTTCTCAAACAATGCTCTCTCCTTCAAGAAGACGACTAGGAAAGTCGCTAAAGCCGGAGAAGACTTACCGGACTTAGATGATGTCGAGGATGACAATGAAGACAATGACAATGAAGCAAAGGTTGTAGGAAAGGTTAACCTTACTCTGGATTTTTAAAGAGGAGACCTCGTTCGACGCAAGGCTCTCCTATCATTACTTGTGTACCTGTACTGGTATCTTCCTCTTCTAAAGCAATGAGGATCCCCATTTCTCTAATAACACCCTCGCACTCCTTAAAAGCCGTCAAAACTTCCGCCCTCATAGACAGTGGTGCAGAGATCTCCTGCATCGACTGGGCTTTCGTCCGAAGGAACAACCTCCCTCGAGACCGCCTCCCCACTCCCATCCGACCAATCCACTAACCGAAAAGGTGACATCTTCTTTTCCACCACCCTTTTCCTGGACATTGGGAAGATCACTCAGAAGGTTGTCTTTCACATCATGGATTATGGGAATGAAAACGTAATCCTAGGACTCCTTTGACTCCAAAAAGCGAACCCCACCATCGATTGGGAAAGGCAAACTCTTACCATCCCAGAATCTGTAGACCAATCAGTGGATCTATATCACCTACATGTCACTGATCTCAAGCGACACAATTCCCATTTCTACAAACCCGACCACCCCCCTTCGAAAACCAAACCCCCTTGTCATACTGAAGTATATCCCACTCGCGATAGAAAACTGTATAGATTTCTCGGCTTCAAAACCTAAGACCACCCTCCCCCCAGAATACGCAGCTTACTCCTCGGTATTCTCTGAAGAAGCCTCATCGCGCCTCCCCCCTTCTTGCCCCTATGATCATGCAATACAGCTTGACAATACCTTCGTACCCAAGATCGGGAAGGTTTACCCTCTTTCCCCGGACAAGCAGAAAGCTACCGAAGCCTTCCTCAAGGAAAACCTTCACAGCAGGAAGATCAGACCTTCCAAATCCCCCCAAGCATCCTCCTGCTTCATAAAGAAAAAGAATGGCAAACTACGCCCC
>JBBPNG010000020.1:0-65365 GCA_038091095.1 Leccinum incarnatum
GTGGGGACGGTAAAGGTGCCAGTGACAGTGGTGAAAGTTCCCTGTTCAACAACATCGGGCATGATTATGGAACATGGGAATGATGCTAACCTCACTCTCACTCAGGACAGCCGCACCGGCCCAGATGGGGTTGTACCGTACATCAGAGGCACTTCGAGCCGTAGTAATGTTGCTAATCGGCTTAGACTTGAGGTTTTTGCGGAGAGGAGCAAGGCGATCATGCAGCTGAGAAGAAGAAGAGGGAACAGCCAGAATTCCAGAGGCAAGTAAAATGATGTTGGTGAGGATGGTAAACTTGGAGACCATTGTGAGGAGACTCGAATAACTTTGGATTGTCAATGCGACTGGAGCTTGGATGAACGCATACTTGGACCTTTTTATGCTCGACACTCATAGAGTGTGCAAGCCTGTCACTGAGCTGTATTCTCGATCCGAGGAAGTATTAGTCTATCAAATGCTGGCAGACGGCAATATGACCTCACTTCATGTTTATTTTCTAGCCCACATGGCAGAAAGCAAGAAAGAAGGAATTATTCCTGTCAAGTCACCGCGACACAAAGGGACCAACCTTGGACCAACCCACATGAAACTCCAAAGACTCGCGAAAGTCTTTAGAAAAGAAAACAAGTTAATTTACGCCAGCATCTTGGTCATAACAGCCAATCACTGTACCTCCCAAGTTCCACGTACCACGTTAGAGTCTGACTATGTATGAGAAGATATCTCCGTGAGTAGTACTTACCCGCGCAGCCGCGCTTAGTGGAGCCAAACTTCAGTCGAACTCAATTGACCCAGCAAGCACACCATGAGCTGTCCAACTAATAAACAGCTATTATAAGCGTGCAACTGAGGTGCACGAAACGTCATCGTCGTCCGTCATCGCGTCATCGCTGTCATGTTTCGGTGAAACGGCGTGTCACGTCATGTCGGTGACTCGCCGAGCAGGAAGTTAGGAGGAGTGACGAATGGCGGAACCGGGGCAATCAATGTGGGAAGTCCTGATAGGTCATCTTCTAAAAATGTATATTAGATAAATCTGCATCGGAATGAGTAATTCAGACTGACAGATTGTGTATTCGGACATGGATGAGCAGGAGGATAGGGTCGATAGGATGGGAGTCGCGATCGGGCATCCAGGCCTCAGTAGGGGTGGTGACGCATATCCGGTGTGCGTGTATGCGCCACGTCCCTGACTTCATAATAAATATCAATGTGAACTTACATATTAAATATACGGGCGAGTGCGCACAAATGGACGGTATGTTAGTAGGTCTGAAAGTCCTATTTGTGTTTGACGACGTGAACGAGTATGAACAGAAGAACGCCCTATCAGAGGAAGTTGCCTGATACATCGTACGATTCGTTGAAAAGGAACACAATTTAAGTGTGAAATTCACTTTGTGAAACATACACCCATTCAAGGTGCGCAGAGTCAAATGCACCAAGCGAATGTACAGAGTGCGAAGGCTTATGAAGCGCTGTAGCAACGTTCATTCCAAATACAGTCCACATATGAGTGGATAGCAAAGACAGCAGGAAGTCAGTATCAGGTTTCCCATTTATAGTGGAAAACAACTCATTGCGACTCGTGTACATCATCCTGCGGCGCAACTGTGAAAGATAATTGAAAACGGCGGAGATAAGTTGCTTCTTCGATTTATTCGTATACAATAGCTTGGCGTTATGAAGCGAGGTCAGCAGGGTCTGAAGGTTCAGAACCGACAACTGGTTTTCATAGTTTGTAACTCCGTGGAAAAACCAACTTGGTAGCAGATCTTTGCGTGATCTCCACCTGGAGCTGAACGAAACAATATGTTCACTATTGATTTCGGAAAGACGTCTCAAGTTAGAGCAGTGGGTGTACGAGGCGCTCGCGAATGTCTGCAAAGTAACGCACATGAAAGTATTTCGATCACCAATAAAAACAGTGGTACCGTCATAGAACACATGTCCACAGAATTGATGAAAAGGAAGGCACCGCGAGCAAATAGCGCATATTGCGGGTAATGGATGGCATCACAGTATATGGGAAAATCATCCACGTGACGAAAGACGTCCAATGGAGGACACCACTCCTCCACACGTGCAGCACGACAAGGTTGCTTTGCAATGAACCTGCAACTCAATCAATCAACACGAATATGATAGTGGAGATGTAGTGACAAACATTTGGAAGAAGTCGAAAGCTCAGAGACACTTGTATACCAATCAGTCAACAAAATATAGTGAAGCCGTACCGACGAAGATTTGGAACGGGTAGAGGAAAAACGAAAGACACGGTGTAGCGCCCCCAAATAATAGGGTGTTCTAAATGGGTGAGCTTACGTAATATTTGTCCGCTGCAATCTTTCCCACGGGAGGTTCGGACCCATTTGGTTTCAAGAAGCGCGGATATTTCTGAGCGAGTGAGGCGAGGTGGAGGGCAGGCAAGGAGAGGTATGCGCATTACGAGGGCAACAGCAAGCAACTGTTATCGAGATAGCAAGACTCGATTGTGGAGCGCAGTAGCTTAGGGAACAAAGAGAACAGTGGGAGATACTCACTGTTAGATAGTCCTGAGGGAACGAACAAGGTTTAAGGGTGTTGCGAGAGGGTAGTGCCTCGAGCAAGAGCTTAGATGTGAGAGTGATGGAAGAATAAGTCGAAGACTCGTTATTGTCCTAGAGCGAATGCTCCAGGTTTATATACAATACAGAGATGTTTGTATCTGTGTATGTATGTCTCCTATAAAAGGGAAATAGAGATAGAACTCTATAGAACGTCTAAGAAGGATGACGAAGTAGTGAGTCATCCGCAGTAAGATATAAGATACCGCTATCGTCCAATGGCATTAAAACCTTATCTATGTGATGAGTAACACGAATAGCGTAAGTAAAGATAAGAAAGATAAGAGATAAGTGAGTCATATCGATGAGTCACAATAGTGATTCACGATTAAGTCACGACGTGTTACAGCGTGTAACGCGTCAGAATCATGGTATGGAAAGAAATGAATCCATGATTCTCAACAACTGTGAGGGAGGGAGACATTGAGCGACTCCGAGTCAGAGGCCATGCGTGCGTGCGGTGCCGGTGAGGGCGAACGTGCGGCAGGACATAATTTCCAGGCTAGGGATTTCGAACTCGAGCCGCAACGCTTTCGGAGTCTGCCAGAAAAGTATGGCGCAAGGTAGATCGAAGGCTGTCACACTGTGGAGAGCATCAACTTGCCAAGGTTCTGTACGTTTACGGATGATCTGGGAGTCTCACGCAAGACTGTAGGCGCATGTTATCCTTCTTATTCGGTTCGATTACTTTTCAATTTTGGAGTTGTGGGGTTCGACGTTCGACGTTCACAATTCATATAAAACCCGTGACGTCATGGCGTTGGGGCGGAGGCAGCGCTGCGGCTCTGATATCCACCAGCCAATCAGGGCATAGCAAGCCATCAGCGCTTCAAACGTACCTAGACTGGTGTCGCTCCAAGCCATTCATCCCGTGACAAATTACAGCAGAATAGTTGTCAACACTTATTCCCATGCGGAGCTCGCGCGTTCTCGTCAGATGATCAGAGATGTAGATTCGAACGAAATTTGCAAAGATTTCCAACGCTCTAGCTCCCCGGCGCTGGACTAGGGTGGGCCTGGGCAATTGCAAGGGGTATAAAGTATCGTGTACGGTCCTGGAATATTGGGTCCAGTTCTTGTTGTAGGCAGTTCTACCACGGGATCCATTGGGACCCCTTTTCACCGTCGTGCCAAGTGGGACAACAATATGGCCCCCTCCAATGGGCAAATCTACATATGAGAGAACACACGACTGCATACAGTCGCAATGGCGATTCGCAATCATCCTCGACGACATATAATGCACCGTAACCCCTCCGCGTAGATCCATACGTATGATCAGTCTAGAACGGTCTGGCTCTGTGAAATAGATAAAGAGAAACGGAAATGAAGTGAAGATCAAAAGGTACAGTCCTCGGAACCTCTCATAACGCATACCCCCCGAGTCGGGATAGGCGCAAATGCGTTATTTACGTAGCAATCCCCTCATACCGACTCGGGACAAAAATGTGAGTGTTACGAGGGGCTGTGTATTGCACAAGGTATGCGTCATTCCAAGACTATCTTCATTGGAAGAGAATTCCCCATGCCGTTCTCTGTACCTCACTACACAACCAAACGCTCGCCACACCATGACAGCCAATTTATCAACGTTCATTTGATGCGGTCTTGGATGGGCCCGGTAAACTGGGCTTCTGAGACAGAGCGCCAGTGTAAGCGTAGACTGTCACGCCCTTGGTCGTCCCAGATTCTCCGGAGCAGCCAAGAGGTTGGCGACGACCGCGCTGCTCTCTTGCATCCGCTTGAATTCCTCGTACAGATGCTGAACCCCACGAGTCGTATCCGCGACGAGCTGCTGCTCGCTCGGCGGACTCGCGTTCTGCGTAGGGAGCGGGTAGGCGCCGACTCCAGATTGTCTCAGTACGTCGGCGAGGACTTGCAAGCCTCGGTCAAGTGCCGCCAAGTCCGCTGCAGAGAATCAACTACACCGACGCCAGCGGCGTACATTTGGCTGACCTTTTGTCTGTGCGGGATTGACACCCGCCTGGTAGGCCTGTTGTCTGAACGACACGTATGAAATGAGCTGGCAGTGCCAAATATCGAAAGCTCGGGCTGGACCTACATGCCATTCAACGAGTTACGTGCGAGCGTGTTCACCCGAGCGACGTGTTCCATGGCGATCTGTACATTCTGTTTGAAGAGCTCGGGCGAGTTTGGGTCGACGAGGGTCGATGTTGAGCCAGTGTTGCTCGTTTCCTGAGACAGTCCCGGGAAGGAGGACGACGCTGAATTGAAGCTAGACGAGGGAATCGCGAAGGAGAACGCTGATGATGAGGACTGGGAGCCCTGGGGCGTTGCGAAGGATGGCTGGGTTGAGCTCATCGTGACTCCTTCCATCACAGTTCCGACAGCCGACGTCGCGTCTTCCGTTGCAGTATTTCCATTAATGGTTCTACAGACACCATGTGCGCGACTCTACGACGTAGGCGACGTAGAGAGGGTCTTTTTCCACCCCATGACGAAGATGATGATTCCAGCGCGTCCGAATCAACTCGCGCCTTCAAAGCGTGCCTAATACACAGCACTCTCAGCGCTTGTCGCGACTTGCGCTGGCGTTGCCCTGCGGCGCAACGCGCTTTCCATCAACAGTCACCTTTTGGACTGGTTATCGGTCCCGATGACAAAGACAATGCCAGAGGTCATTCGATGTCATCTTTGGCGGATCATCATTTACGAAGCTCAGCATGCTGTCTGGATACGCGATCCCCTCAAGTACCTCTTCTCATTCCCCAACAGTTCGAACGAGGAACCCGTATTCCACCTCGTAATTCCTCTGCGACAAACACCCACGTTCGAGTCCAGCACGGTCAAATGTACAGTATTGGGTCCAAAGGATCGCATTTCAGACGAATCCCAGCGAGAACTTGTCGTTCTCTCGAAACAATCTATTTTTTGTGAAGTTTATAGTGATGGGGTTGCCTGAGAGGAGCTGCAAGGACGAAGATATAGAGTATACTGTACTACCGAATCCGATGGGTAGGTACGATGACCAGACGGTGAATGTGCGTTTTCCGACCCTGCTTAGATCTTACTTCGTGCCATTCGCACGATTTGCATCTCGGATTCAACGGGCTTTGCTTGCGCCAGATTGAAATCCGTTCAGTATAATTGCAGGAGTACTTATCCTGTTCACTTGAAGGTGTCAAGACTTTTCAAGCTCGCTAGTCAAGTTGACCTAAATCGTGCCAAGACCTATGTGAATGTTCGATGAGTCTCCAGGCATCACAAATAAGTGCAAGGCTCGACCTCGTTAAGATATAAGTTCGTGCAATCTGGATTCAGGTTTGGGTTGTTCTTGAGCAACGTCCTCTTCGGAATGTTGTACGCGGCCGTGCAATCTTGACCGGTGAGGCCAAGGCAGAGGACCTGCGTAGCATTCATCCCGCTGGTTTAATCTTGCTGAAAGCAGGGGCGGAACGGTCAACTTACCTCGCCACATAGAGATTATCGCGAGACCTACGTGGAAACGTTGTGCTTGGCAGATATGGTGTCACAGGTATCACCTGCAGCAACAGTCACATTGCGGGGTTGCGAGAAGACCAAGCATGTTCGAGGAACCAGTAGAAGAATAAGGGATTCGCGGATGAAATGGGATTCCTGTAAAATTACAGAGCTTTTATACCTCTTGAGTCTTCAGAGTCTTCACTTCCGGAGACGGATCCAGTTCTCTTCTTTCTTTTTCTTTTGCGATGGCGAACAGGATGAAGGCCGAGTTCGAACTAGAGATTGAAGTATCATTCCAGTTATACCCACGACATTAGGGGAAAGCAAGATGACTGTCATCCACATGGGATGCACAGTACTAACGGGGAGCACCACGAGATGATCCGCGGCGACCGTATCAGTCTAGTAACTAGTTTGGGAAGCACGAGTCAAGCGCGAGTCGTTTGGCGCGTCCAGAGTGTGACGGATAACACGTGATGTCGTCACAGCGCGTTGTCACAATGTGTACTAGTTTCCAAAGGCGCGCTGGACGTGATCATATCAATATTTATGTCGGAGGCAGTCCAAGTCCAAGCCCACTCCACACCTGTACCATGAAGTATCCCAAAGTCGCTGGTGTGTAAAGCTATCAAACACATTTCCTGTGCGGCGTACTCAAGGTAGACTACAGGTTACCAGCTCGTAAAAGAGATCGGTGGAGGTGGTTTCTCAACGTGACTCATCTTTCTCCTTTGTCTCTTCCTCTTCTCATGTTCACGTTCCACAGTGTTTTCCAAGCCGTGCACGTCGAAAATCATCACGTAGCAGCATGCAAACTGATATTTATCAACGATAATACGACTGACAAGGATCGCAAAACGGTGGACAAGGAAATGAAGATACACGCTGCCTTGAAACATCGCAACGTGCTTGAATTCATCAGTGCCGTGGTAGTGGAACGAAAGTACGAGCACGTCTACGCGCCGGGCATTTATATGCTCCTCGAGTTTGCCGCCGGAGGGGATTTGTTTGATAAGATCGGTGAGCATATCTCGATCGAGCCCTTGTACCACGGTGCTTAAGTCTTCCACAGCCCCAGACGTAGGAACGGGCGAGGATGTGGCACATCTGTATTTCAAGCAGCTAGTGGACGGAATGGCGCGTCCCCTCGTTCCCGTTCCATACCGCACCACGCGCTGAGATTCATCCAGAACTTCATTCACACACAAGGCGTCTGTCACAGAGACCTTAAACCTGAAAATCTACTCCTCGATGCCGCCGGAATACTCAAGATATCCGACTTTGGCCTCTCAGCCGTTTACAAACAGAAGGAGAAAACCCGCCCTTTGACCGAGCGTTGTGGAAGCTTACCCTACATCGCTCCCGAAGTGTGTATCTACACCCTTTCTTTTGAAAAGTTGCTTATTATCTCTATGTCAGCTAAACTATGGGGTGCCGTATCAAGCAGAACCTATCGATATATGGGGCATGGGCGTCATCCTGTTCGCACTGCTCGCTGGCAGTACGTGTTGCTTGCCTTTGTTATTTTTTATGTTCTATAGACCCTTGTTCAGATACCCCATGGGATGAGCCCACGGACCGTAGCCCTGAATTTTGCAGATATCTTTCTGGAGAGATATTTAATGAAGCACCGTGGACCAACTTTAGCATATCTGCTCTCTGTACGTCATCGGATCCTTTTTCGTGACGGTGAATAAACATTCCGTGTAGCTCTTATTTGTAGCATGCTAACACTGGAACCTGAAAAGCGTATGTCGATGTCCGAAATCTATGCGCACCCTTGGTGTACAAGGTACGTCAGAGCAGTAACGGTGAGGTACCGTTGTTCACTCTATTTAGACCGAGCCAACTCGCAACGCAAGGCGTGCATGTATTGGCTGAACAGCTTACTCAGTCCTTGCGCAACAATGGTGATCTCATGTACACCGATCCTGACTTCTCGAGCGCTAGGTAAGTGTTTACACCGCTCCATGAGGCACCGGTCGACTTGACTTGGCCTTCAAGCTCGCGCAAAGATGCTGACGGGGATGAAATCATGTCCTCTGCCCAATCCCAGTTCACGCAATCCCTCCTCTTATTTGTAAGTTCCCCGGTGCATTTTGCTGCCTCGATAGTTTGCTCACCCGACCACCCTGCAGTCCCAAACGCAAGGCGGGCGGCGCTATATCCCGCAACTTACCCGCTTTTATACCGGAATCGGACCCGAGATCCTCATCGATCTTATCAAAGAAAGCCTCGACGCCCTCGGCGTCAAGTACAAGGATGGCACGATCGTCAAAGGGTCGAGGGCGGTCCACCGGCTTCGGGTGGGTGGGTACGACAAACGCAAGATCGTGTTCAAAGGGTGGATCGAGCTGGAGGAGTATAGTCGAATGCAGGTTTTGGGGGCGTTTTGTGTGATGCAGCGGGACGTGGTGCGTCGTACCTTCGCATGGCATGGGATTTGAAACTGGAGCTGATATGCGACATCTCTCGAAACAGGGAAATCCGATATCTTGGAGACAACTTTGGAAGGAGTTGATTCTTTCGCCCGCAGTAAATCCTCATGTATTGCGGAAGCGAGACGCGGGCCATGGTGTATGATGTAGGAATATGAGATTGGATATATATGTATGATTGCGATTTTCTTCAGTTAGCATGCTGCACAACTTATCCGTGGACCAAATCATTGTGCACTGTGCGAGTCCGAGCAGCTCAACGATGTCGCGAGCGTGTATACATACATTGCCCCAGACACTGTGTCCGGGCCGCCCAAGACAACCCGGCGCTGATGATGTTATCTCGCTGATCGAGCCTTGCGCCCCATGATTAGTCAACGCTTAGTTGAAACACACCTCGACGATCAGCAAGTTCGCGTACGTACTACAAACCCCAATTTGTACAACACCGATTCACCCGGCTGTCAGGAGACTTACTCGACCTACTTCTTCGACGGGTTTCTCCCCGTTAGTTTCGACGGCCACCAAGTATAGAAAAGAATAGGTGGAAATCGCACTGCGACCGAGTTTGGGATCCTCACAACGAGTACTTCTCAATCACGCCCGAGGATGCCCGCGTCAAGCCGCGCTACATGATTCCACTGTGTGACGCATATTTCTGGATAAGCATCCCAAGAAATGATCACGTCATTGGATTAGCCTCGACTAGATGGGCCGATCCGAATTTGATCTGTGGGCGAGTGAGCTCGTTGTGTAACTTGTGTTGCTTATGAAATTGGATATGAAGGCAATCATCCATTCGATGACAATCAAACCTTGTGACATCAAACCCACATACGTACGATGAACCCTTACAAGCCTTTGCAGACGGTCCACCAGATGAAATGATGTCAACTCGTTAGATATTTGTGATTACAACTTTATTACAACGGACAGTAACACCCGTATTACATGATACATCAAATGCAGATGATAAAAAGATATCGAACCAATAACAGAATACAAAAAAATTAGTCTGTCTATACTTCCTGGCTGACACCCTCCTTCTTTCCTTTGCTATCACATAGATCATATAACCATTCAATTGAGAGAAGACCGATTGGACAAACCTTGTCTTGTTGGGCAACAATTCGGGGTTGATGAAAGGAACGACACCGCCTTGCGATATGACTACGTCACCGAGGAGTTTGTTCAACCTGTAACAAAATAATTAGCGGGAATTCTTGCAATGGACTCAACACTTACTCCTCGTCATTCCTAATAGCTAGTTGGAGGTGGCGCGGGACAATACGTTGTTTCTGAAGAATGTTAAGTACCTTGAGGCAACGTCGAATCGTCGTCGATATCTCCCACATACCTTGTTATCACGGGCGGCATTCCCTGCAAGTTCAAGGATCTCGGCAGCGAGATACTCCAGGACCGCCGCAAGGTACACTTACGAAAAGTTAACATTGAATGAATGAAATAATAGGATGGATGAGCTCATACCTGGTGCACCAGCACCCACACGCTGGGCGTAATTGCCCTTTTTCAACAGACGATGTACACGACCGACTGGGAACTGGAGACCGGCCTTTGCAGAGCGAGACTGTGATTTGCCTTCGCCACCGGCCTTGCCACCAGACTTTCCAGCTTTGCCTGCAGATCCCGAGAGATTAGGAACAGCCAGAAAGGCTGCGTTGTGAGTGACGCACCCTTCCCAGACTAAATCCACGCGAGATGAGTACTCGGATCACAGCACAATGAGCGTCGACGAACCATGTGTGTATTATACAGAGAAGTAGTAGATGGTGGGGGTAAGAGGTCAAGAATGGTCGATCAACAAAGTGTGCACGACCGCGTCATATATATAATGATCACGTGACGTATGCACTCAGCTTATGCCGTCACTTACTTTTTGGTGCCTCGATCGATCGATCGGAATTGCCCGAATGGGTGACCCTTAATTAAAGTCAACAGCGAAACCAAGTTGAAGTCTCTAACTCTGGTACGTTGTTTGACTTCTCAGTGCATTCTCACTGTTATGGTCGTGAGACACCCTTTGAGCGGTGAAGGAGATAAAGGCAAACAACTCCTGCTGGTGTATACGCTCGCAAGGTCGGAACTCGGAACGTTTGCGTAGCGGTCATTACATTTGCAACCTATTTACGAAGGGTCTGTAGGGCTGATCGCATTAAAGCTCCTTTTTTTCTCTTTCCGCACCTCCAAGACTTCATGTCTACCCCATATTTATCGCCCCAATTGTGCTCGCATAGTCGCGCTCTACGCCGTCGATTTCATTTCACGGCAGCCCCAGTTGAAACTTAAAAGCCACGTCGGCACCATCGTGCCCCTGTTGGACGTGCTCGCCATCCCCGTGCTGAGGTACGTCAAGGCGAGTTTGGACATCATCATTCTGAATGCGTGGTGATCGCCGGTACATGCCACCTTCTGATCATGAGATTCGTTTGTTCCGCATTACTACTGCTGCTTGATGTATCAAACTGACCCACTTGCAGGCAGGCACTGTTTGGGAGAATGGTATCCTCAATCCGTAATATCGGTGTGCCTCGACGGTCTGTTCTTGACAGAGGATGCCCAAACGATTTTCGAGCTGTGGGTCGGTCGCAATGCAGTGCCGCAGCCGAACTTGTATGCGTTCGAAATCACGAAGTCTTGCGTGCCAGTGGCAAGGTGAGAGATGCTGCACTTGACTAATGGTATGATGTATCTGCTCACTTAATAATCCACTTTCACTGGCACAGATGATATTTCCAGTTCTTCAAAACTCGTTCGAGTCAATACCGTCGTCTAAAAGACCCGTGAACTACGCAGAGGGGTCGCGATTGCATTATCCGTATATGTATGTCGTCAAGGAGGACGGCGAACCGCCATTGCGATTGTGAGCGCTGTGTGTTCTCTCATAGGGTGGATAACGAAACCATTGCCTCAACCATGGATCCTGTGGAAGGACTACAACAGGAGCTGGACCTGATATTTCATACACGACCTATGATACAGTATAAGTCACTGAGCCCCTCCTTCATGCCCCTTTCCTCGGCCTACCTCAGTCCAACGGGGAGTTAGAGCGTTGAGAAATCCTTGCAGATTTCGTTCGAATCTACTACATTTCTGATGAGAACGCGGCGAACTCCGCATTCACTAGATTAGGAGCATGCTGAAAGTAACGTGATGGTTATTTGTTGGCACGTCATGGGATGAATGGAAGGAACTGAGTTTGAGCGGCAGCAATCTTGGTAAAAACGCTCTGATGGCTTACTATGTTCTGATTGGCTTCTAGATGCTTAAATGCCGCCGTGACTCACGGATTTCATTTGGATTGTGGGCGTTTGAACCCCAAAATCTCGGAACGTAATATTATGCCAACGAAAGTAACAAGTGTCAAGAAGGCTGTCATTTGTCACGGGATGAATGGAAGGAAGTGCTGGGAACCGAGTTTGAGCGGCAGCAGTCATGGAGGGTGTAAACGTAGGCCGATCGATCTGATGGTTTGCTAGATTGCTAGATGCTGAAAACGTCGTCAACGGATTCTATGGAATTGTGAACCCCAAATCCTCAGAGCGTAATTAAACCGAATACTTATACCAACGAACTTGGAACCGAGTTTGAGCGACAGCAGTCTTGGAAGGTTTGAATTCAGGACTAGGACCAATCTGATCATCGGCTCTGCCAATTGCGGATTTTATTAGTACATATTCTACTTTTCAGGTTACCCCACAATCACAAAATCTCGGAACGTAATCGAACCGAATATGTCAACGATCTGATCAGAAGGGGTTAAATGCGTCTACAGGCTTGCCTGAGACTCCCAATCGCACAAGTATGCTACAGTCTAGCAATGCTAATTATTTGAGATTTGTAGTACATGTGACACACTTTCAAGATTAGATTACTTACCTCCGAGTCGCACTGCGGCCATGTATCACATTCGTCTTTCAGTAATTGCTTTACCACCTATTTTAACTGTCCACAGTGACCCCGTTTTGAAATGAAGAATGATGGAACTATACTTATTGAAGAGTATTCTCGCGGTCGTTAGGCCAAGTTGAAATTCTCCACGGGTTTCTGATCTACTTTGCGCCCTCACATAAACCCGCTTTCTTGGCAGGCTCCATCACGTTGCTATTCGAAATCTTACTAGCTTGGAAATTACGCCAGGCCGCTTGCCCGCCCTCGTGATGCGCACACGCAGAACGCACGCACGCAGTGACGCCCTCTGACTCGGAGTCACTCAGTGTCTCCCTCCCTCCCAGTCGCTTGCTGTTGTCCTCATAACTTGAAAAAATGCGTATACTACCTATCCTTGCCCGCTCTCCACCTCGCCCCACTTCGCTCAGAAATGTCCGCGCTTCTTGAAAACAAATGGGTCCGAACCGAGTAAGTATTGGCAACAGGAACTTCACTGGGCCACAGGCCCACAGGGTGTTTATGCCGTTGATCCTTTGCGCCCATTTGTGAGCCTTCCAGTTCAAATCAATCTTCGTCTGTTCGCCTCGGTAAAAAGAGATTAAATCTCCGGGCTCGAAGAGGTATTTAAACCCTCACAATTTTGCAGCAGAAACCCCACTCATCTGTGAATACCCTGCTCTTCAACTACTCGACATGTTCATTCTTACACCCAGCCTCAAAGCCGCGATTGCTGCTGCCACCTTCTTCGACGGTTCGTGAATGTTGATAGTTGTTCCCCCAACCTTCATTCTCAGTCTTGTATAACCCAAACAGCCCTCTCCCAAGACTGCTCTCGCTATGGGACTGTTAACCCGGGCGATACCTGCAATGTCATATCCGCCAGGTATGGCGTCTCCACGTAAGCCACGCGATTATCGATACCGTTGATGTCGGCAGCTCATTAGTCCGTGATTAATAGCTACCAGCTTGCAAATGTAAACAAGGGCATCATCAACGAGCAGTGTACCAATCTCCAACCTGGACAGGTGAGATAGCCTTATGCCTATGTTAATTGGCAAGACTGAACGAGTGGCCTGGCCCGGAATGCTATATAGGAGCTCTGCCTTGGTATCGAAGGTCATGATTGCAGAGACACCCACGTTGTGCAGCCCGGGAACGATTGCGAGTCCATCGCGAACTTGTACGACATCGACGTGTCCACGTTGAGGCAGAACAACCCGAACTTGGGCCCGAGGTGTTTGGACATCTATCCCGGCCAGGTCAAGCCTTCGCACTTCATTGTGACTATTCAGGGGTGCTCATCGATCGTCCCCACAGGTTCTGTGTGTCGCTGACCATATCATCTACAACTTGGACTAGCAAGCTTGAACAGCTTGTAAACGTTCAGGATAAGTGCACTAGGAAGTATGGTGATCGGAATCGAAGATAGTTTTGTGACGTTCAGTGTACAATATACGAAAACGATTGTATTGGAATTGCACAGCAAGCGATCTTGTACTATTTCATATATCGTTCTCTGTGGGAGCCAACAGTTTTCAATACTTACTCGACGACCGCGCTGCTCTCTTGCTTTCGCTAAACCTCTTGGTACACTTGCTGAACCGCGGATCGTATCCGCGATGAGTTGTTGCTCGCTCGGCGCACTCGCGTTTCACGTAGGGCCCAGCAGGTAGGTGCCGACTCCAGATTGTCTTAGTACGTCGGCGAGGACTTGCAAGGCTTGATCGAGTGCCGTAAAGTCCGCTGCGGAAAATCAACTAAACGGACCCCAGTGGGCGCAGGGCATCCCGGCTGACCTTTTGTCCGAGCGGGACTGACGCCTGCCTGGTAGGCGTGTTATCTGAACGCCTACTCGCAACATGCGCTGGCGTTGCCGCCACAGGCAAAATACAACGGGATTTCTCTTTTGAGTAGGCTCTGGCTTGACGACGGACATGTGGTCTTGACAAACATTCCCTTGGATGATAACGATCATGAGAGGGTCGGAGCATAGACGTGGTGGGGGGCATGTGTTTGGCAGAGATGATCGCAAAACATGCCGATCGGTTTGGCCTAGGGTGCACTTGACACGCGCCAGAGCCATGATGGTACCCTGAGCCTCACCCGGACACATCCCCTCCGTTTCCTCGAGCTATGTGCAGGCACCGGGTTGGTTAGGTTGACCGTGCTCGATAACATACAATTCACCATCAACGCCAATTTATCGACCGTTGCAGACAACGCAGGCAACGCGCTTTCCGTCAGTACCAGAGGTCTTGCCGACCCCATTCGATGTCGTCTTTGGCGCAGACATTTTTTTATAAAGCTCAGAATGCTGTCTTGGATACGCAACAGTTCGAACGAGGAATGGAATACACCCTCCGTGAGTCCGTGACACGCACACGTTCGAGTCCAGCACGATCGAAGAGGTGTTTGGCCCAAAGGATTGCGTTTCGGACTCCTGCTACCGTGGTTCGTCGAGCTGCACAAGCCTGAGCCGGTCGACCGAATGTCTGCTGCGGCGACACGTAAGGTCAGCAGGCAAAAGAAGCTGAAAGTCTCTAAACTTGAAGGGACTACCTAGTACGGGAGACTCGCAGCGTTGACCCCTCGGTTTCGCGAACTTTGAGGTATAATGTCCTAAACCAACCTGCAGTCTGATCTGTCGCCGTATTCGATGAAGCTGGCGCACCAAAGCATCTATTTGCGATGAGACACATGATCGGCCGTTGGACCTCGGCTTTGGGTTTTTAGCAAGTACCTGCAAATGCAAAAAATAAAAATTGAACACCCGGTGAACACCAAACCCTAAAAGAAGGAACGATTGTCTTCCTGCCTCAGGATCTACCTACGGGAGACTAAGGAAATTTGGCAGACCAGCTTCAAGTTCAACTTGCCTTCCTCGGTAGTCGTTCACGTAAGTAAGCAATAATCACGTGACTGAAATGCCTTCCATTTCCATATTTAGTAATGACGTTCTTTGATCCCGAAATGTCCGTCCGCCAACCGGTGAGGCTCTTGCTCAGACGCAGCAAACCCTTCAGTCGGTGGAATTCATCGTCGAGCAGTATCGGAGAAGACGGCATCAATGTCGGTGCACCTCTTTCGCTGTTGCAGCGACCACTCGGAGTCAAGGACCGGCCTGTTGCACATAACAAGACTTGGGACGACACGCGAAAGGAGCTGATGGATCAGGAAACTCGTCTCCAACAACGCCAGCATCTGTGAGTCTATTTCTGTGACTATCCTTGCTGGTGTTCAATCCTCCAGGATAAACGAAGTAGGCAAGGGATATTTTACAGATTTGAATGCTACCCGGAGGCATGGGGGCAAGACATGGATAGCACCCAACGTCATGATCAAGAAGGATGTGAGTGTCACGATGCATGTTGTCCATAGTCACACTGAGAAAATGTTCCAGAAAGCGCTGTATTTTCCCAACATTTCTGGCTCTCGATTAGACACTCGCGCTCAGACACACACCACTGACATATGTCAGGGCCGCATTTCTGTGATTGCCATGTTGTCTAGCAGGATGTCGGAGGTGCTCAGCGGTCTTTTCTTGTGTGCTTGTGATGTGACGACTGATGGACGCAGGTTCACGTTAAAGGGTTCGTCTCGCCGACGAATGCGCGGTATTTGTCGAACCCTCTATACCAATATGTGCAGATCAATCTGCAAGAAAACCTCCTCAAGTCGTGGCTCGTATCTCTGTTCCTGTCGTCTATCGCGAAGATGACACCCAAGGAGTTGCATCCGACATATCTGGTATCAAATCAAAATGTAGAGCTGTTTCGTGATCCTCTCAGCATGACGAATAAACATATCGGGTACGTATACTTGGTGGACGAGAACGTCAAGGTTCGGTGGGCGGGGTGTGCGGATGCAAAGGTAGAGGAGATACAGGCCCTTGAGACGTGTACTGGTGTTTTGTTGAACCGACTTGAGAAAGTGAGATAGCTACTACTAGACAGTTGTTTGTTCGTGTTGGAACTTGCTACGTGTCTCCAACAAAATACGTTCACCCACTGACTGAGTTAGCGATCACAATGTCGTCGTCCCCCGTGCAACAGCTCCCTCCAGGTTGGGCTGCAGAATGGTACAGTTCCACTTTTCTTTTCTATCATAATGATCACTCAAATCTCGCAGGGATGCAACTCACCAGCGACATCTCTTCATCGGTTAGCTCTCTTTTCTCTCTTCTTCGCGCCGACTTCTCATCTTTCGCAGAGACCGCCACCGGAAGATCACAATGGGAACATCCATCCCATGTTTCAACTACCCACATGGATGCACGCGGCCCATCTGTCTCCCCTCCTCCCATCCATGGCCATGCCAAGCGTCGCCAGTACGCTGCTGGTCAGACACAAGCTTACTACGGCGCTGGCGATGCCATCCCCGAACCCGCCTATGGTCCTGTCGGCGTCCAACAGCAGCCAGCGCCCAACGCCCAACTTTTTACCCCTGGGTTAGCGGCAGAGCAGGGTTTCGCAGGACAGCAACAAGCAGCATATCCTGCGGCGCCAGAGTCCCAGTTCATCAATACACCCGGATTCGGACAGGAGCCCGTCTATTACCCCCCGACGGCCCCCGTCAATCAATTGGCGGATCAGTTTGGTCAGATGGGTATGGGCCAGAAACCGCTACAGCTCTACACGACGAATCTCTTGACGTCCCCGCCCGACCCACGCGAGCTAAATCGTCCGCCCCCAGAAATCCGGCTTCCCCCTAATTCGTGTATCACCACCTCGCCTTACGCGAATGCGGAGCACAGCTACCAGCGGTGTACCCTGAATGCCATCCCGACGTCGTCGTCTCTCCTCAACAAGTCAAAGATACCGCTTGCGCTCGTGATCACCCCTTACCGTTCTGTGAAAGAAGGCGAACAGCCCGTGCCATTGGTCACGGACACAGTGATCGCGCGATGCAGGCGTTGCAGAACATACATCAACCCATATGTTCAATTTATCGATGGCGGAAACCGGTGCGTCGCCTGCAGCCCCGTTTTCCGAAACTTGATTGAATGTGTGGTTTTTCGTCAAGTTGGCGGTGCTGCATGTGCAATATGTCGAACGAAGTACCTCAGCTCTTTGACTGGGATCAGGCTCGGAACCAGCCCGGTGATCGATGGTCTCGTGATGAGTTGAATCACTCTGTTGTCGAGTTCGTCGCCCCTACAGAATACATGGTTCGCCCGCCGCAGCCAGCGGTGTATGTTTTCCTCATCGATGTCAGTCACGCGGCCGTTCAGTCAGGTAGGAATCATGTCTTGAGTTGTGCGTGTATTGACTGATGTCCTTCGTGTTCAGGTATGGTTGCCACTGCAACGCGCACCATCTTGGAGAGCTTGGATCGTATACCAAACGAGGATGACCGAACCAAGGTAGCGTTTGTTGCGTTTGACACGTCGCTGTATTTCTTCTCGATGCCTGTGAGTTCTTGTCCAATTTAGTCTATTATCTGTTCTGATCGCATCCCATACAGCCTGGGACTGCTGATTCCTCGATGCTGGTCGTCTCCGATGTTGATGACGTCTTCCTGCCTAAACCAACTGATCTCCTTGTCAACCTGGCAGAAGCAAAAGCGTCACTGGAATCTCTCCTCGGAAGAATCAATGACATGTTCCAGGATAACCACACTGTCGGGAGTGCTCTTGGTCCTGCTCTTCAAGCGGGTTTCAAGTTGATGGTATGTATATCCACTATACTGATTTTGTTTACCTGACGGCACTGAAGGCTCCAATCGGCGGGAAAATCATCGTCTTGTCTGCTTCCTTGCCTGGCGTTGGCGCTGGTGCTCTCAAAAATCGTGAGGACCCCAAGATTCTTGGTACTTCCAAGGTACGAATCACGTGCCCATTGTCCTGCAAGAGTTCTCATGTCATGAGAAGGAATCCTCGCTACTCCAAGCAGCATCACCGTTTTACAAGACGTTTGCAATTGAATGCTCGCGGGCCCAAGTTTCCGTGGATATGTTCCTCTTCAGCTCAGCGTATCAAGATGTCGCTAGTCTCGGTGCGAGCTTTCATTTCAAGTTAGATCGTTCTCGAATCCTTACACGTGTTGCAGCATGTCTTCCTCATTATACCTCCGGCCAGACGTTCTTTTATCCTGCGTTCAATGCGTCGCGCTCTGAGGATGCCATCAAGTTTGCGCATGAATTCGGTGAAGTGCTTGCGATGCCGATCATGCTTGAAGCTGTCATGCGTGTCCGCGCTTCCAAAGGTGAATTGGAGTCTCCTCATTTGTCCGGGGCAATTTACTTAGTCAATGTCAGGTTTGCGGATGGCGTCGTTCCACGGTAACTTTTTCGTCAGATCAACAGATCTCCTCGCAATGCCGGCTGTCCCCACGGATCAATCGTACGCCATTGAAATCCAAATTGAGGATACCATCACCGCACCGTTTGTCGTCCTACAGACTGCTGTACTACACACGACATGTTATGGCGAGCGCCGCATCCGCGTCGTCACACTGGCGCTGCCTACCACGAGCAGTCTGTCAGAAATATTTGCTTCAGCAGACCAGGTAGCTATTGCGACGCTGTTGGCAAACAAAGCCGTGGAGCGTTCGCTCACACACAAGCTGGAAGACAGCAGAGATGCGGTTCTGCAACGCTTGGTGGATATTCTGTCGTCGTACAAGAGCAGTATGACGGCTGCTGGTGCAGGTGCCAGTGCACAGTTGGCTGTTTCCGAGAACCTAAAAATGCTCCCTGTGTTGGTTCTTGGACTACTGAAGAACGTAAGGTCTCCGCTTATAGTGCACCGTTGAAGGTGGGATGCTCAAACGTGACGTCGCTGTTGTAATAGGTCGGTATCCGGCAGAGTGCCCAAATTCCTCCTGATCTTAGGGCATACGCACAAGCGCTCCTTACTTCGTTGCCTTCCCAAACACTCATTCCCTACATACATCCCACGTTCTATTCGCTGCATAACATGCCTCCTGAGGTTCGTTTGTTCTGCATTGCTACTTAAGGATTTAGGTTGATTCGCCTGCAGGCAGGGACTGTTGGGGAGAACGGTATCATTATGCCTACACCCTTGCCCTTGACATCGGAGCGCCTTGAACGGCATGGTCTGTTCCTGATAGAGGATGGCCAAACGATCTTTTTGTGGGTCGGTCGCGATGCAGTGCCGCAATTGATCTTGGATGTATTCAACCTCCCCAACTACGAAGTCTTGCGTGGTGGCAAGGTAAACGGTGTTATACTTGGCTGACGATATGAATATAAGCTCACCAAACCGTCATTTTTCACTGACACAGATGACGCTTCCAGTTCTTGAAAACCCATTCTCACAACGAGTCAACGCCATCGTCCAAAAGACCCGCGAATTACGCAGAGGGGTATATTACCCCCATCTGTACGTCGTCAAGGAGGACGGTGAACCACCATTGCGACTGTGGGCACTCAGCTGTCTGATCCAAGATCGTGCGGACGTGCTGCCAAGTTACCAGCAGTTTATCAACCAACTGAAGGACAAGGTGAATGGGGCCAACAATTTCTGAAGGGATTCAAGCGAGTTAGAGTGGCATTTCTGGTGCAGAGAACGGGAGAATTCTATGCCCTTTTGAGGGTGTTAGTTGGATGATGTGCTCGAGCCCCTTTTATTTTTTCGTACTAGTACCTTTTATTTTCCCGTCGGATTTCAATACAAGACGGTGCAAGATCGTCGACCGTGCAGAGTGTGCGTTCTCTCATACGATGGTGATGCATTGGTCATTATTGGTTCTCTCAGAGGGCATGACGGGGAGCCGAAGTGCTTCAAATCTTGGAAGTCTGCGAAGTTCGTCAGCTCTGACGAGACTTTTGCGAGCTCCGCCCGGCACATTCATTAGGGGCGATGCCACTGCCAAAAGGTGACGCGAAATCCGTCACCTGTTTCATGATAACAGGGTGAATGAAAGGAACAAGGGTACTCCAGAGGAACCGATTGGAAGCACTAGTCTTGGAACGTATCATGGGAACGAGGGTTCCCAGTGCTCAGAACTCTGATTGGCTGGTGCATGCCTAAAACAGGTTGGTCCGAGTTTGCTGTCAAACCGGCCACGGTCTTGCACGAATGCCGAATGCCGATTGTGGGGTATTCATTATGACACCTCATCACAATACCACCTGTGAGGACCTTTCACATTAGGCGAGTTGTTCCTGCAGCCTCTCTGGCCCTGCCTCGTTTGTCGGGAGGCCATTAGCCTGGGACTAGTAACTCCAACTTCATATCGTCGTGGACGCGTTCGCGCGGCATCATGCAAATCCCCATAACTTCCTGTGGTTGCAGTTTGATCACTGACACGCTGCAGTGCCGAACCTTTGGGAAAAGAAAGTCCCAGCTATTGGTCTTCGATGTCTCGAGATACATCACGTATCTACCCTTTTGGAGATTGTATGGTCCGTGTATGTTCCTCGTTTCTCAGGTCCTAACCATCTTCGTACTAACCACCCTGGCAGTCTTTCGCCTCCGGAGCTTGGAACGTCATGGTGCAATGATGACAAGGCATGGAAGTAGCCACAGGCGCACGCCATCTTTCGGTTCACCGTCTTGGAGTTCCTGCTTTACGTTCCGTTCATGTCCTGTTTTCGGCCTAGTGAAAGCGCGGTCTGGGGTATAAAGAGTCGACCTTTTGGTTCGTCGTTTCACCGTCCAACGACGCTCCTCCTCAGCATTCCACTTTCTCTATTCCAACCACTATGCCTCAGAAACAACCTTCTCACACACCTCGCTCCATGTACTATGGCTGGTTGCCCCAGCACCCCGAGATCCACGATGCCTTCCTCAAGAAGCATGTCAGAGGCACCAGGGACACGAATGATGAACCGACGAACCCCCATGTCGTCACGTTCATCAACGCCGTCAAGGGTGACAAAGTCATGAAGCAACTTTCGAACGAGATGTTCCAGCAAATCGAAGGATATATTCAGGATCCCCGTGTAAGGCAGAATCAAATTCACGACGCACTGTTAACTGAGTCCTCTTTCTTTCTAGTGGAGAGAAGAAACAAACCATCAAGTGGTTGACCTCGATCATTTGGGGCGCATTCTCGAAAGCATCATCGTATCTGGTCCCGAGTTCTACAAACTCCGGAACAGCAAAGACGAAATCATCGGGGAGCCAGTTGGCGTACCAATTCTCGTCGCCCTTGATCTACTCAGCAACACCACTGCGGCCTATGATTTGTTCCGAATGGATGGTTTCAACGACGCGATGAAGGCTTTGTTGAACGGCTGGGCCACAGACACGCTGAGCAAGAAGGTGTCTGCCAAGGTGTTCAACGATGGGGAGAAGGGGTGGTTTTGTCCAGAGGGCCTGAAGATGTTGGAGGGGTATCTCAAAGGCGCCAAATTTGACGAAACTTTCCAGAATGACGGTGTCCCGAAACCAACGAGATACAACAGCTGGGACTCCTTCTTCACCAGGAGATTCCGTACCGACCTTCCCCACGAGTTACGCCCCATCGAGACGAAGCCTGGTGTTACCGTTATCAACAATGCCTGCGAATCCACCACTTTACAGCATGAAGACAACGTACAGTTGAAGGACCAATTCTGGCTCAAGGGTCAGAAATACTCCCTCTACGATATGCTTGGCGGCGATCCCAAGACCAGCAAAGGAAAAAGTTTGTCTGGATATGCTCCAAGCTTCGTCGGGGGGTATGTATATCAGGCATTCCTTTCTCCCCAGGATTTCCACCGTTGGCACAGCCCTATCAAGGGCAAGGTCGTCGATATCACCATATTACCAGGCACATACTATGCCGTGTTACCTGACGAAGGCGCCGAGGGTAGAAAAGAAGACGGCATGGAGAAGGGCGATCCCCACGGTGCTTTGATCCGTTGCCAACCCTGGCTCTCTGTTTCAGCTGCCCGATGCATTTTCATCATCGAGGCGGAGCCCAACTCGGAGATTGAGAAGGTTGCGCTCATTGGAATCGGAATGGCCGAGGTTTCTACAGTCGAAGCCAATGCAAAGGTGAAAGATGCCACGCGTGATAAACCCGTCTCCGTTGAGGTCGGGGAGGAGTTGGGGATGTTCCATTTTGGTGGATCTACGCACGTTCTCATCATCAAGCTAAGGGACCCTTCGAAGAAGAAGCTCGTCTGGCTGGACAAAGATGGCGCAAAGGTTGAAAAGAAACAGCACCACTGGATCAATTCGATCATCGCGCAGGTCGTGGACATTTAGTGAGTTCTTGGCATTTTGGCTACGTAAACAGATTCCCAATGGATTGATATTCTTGCTCTTGTAGGATGGTGGTGGTTCTTATTGACCGCGTTACATCGACTTGTTGTTTTGATCGGGCCTTTTCTGATACGCTTCACGCAGTCCTTCACTTTCTATGTTGTCCTCTTTTTTGTATGATCGTTGAGCTGAGTTGTACTTCCGTGTCTGCCTTTTTGTGATTCTTACGATGTCCGTGTTTCGTAACGAGTGTATGTACGAGTACCGATGACCAGTG
The DNA here is from genome assembly GCA_038091095.1 of Leccinum incarnatum. Taxonomy (NCBI): domain Eukaryota; kingdom Fungi; phylum Basidiomycota; class Agaricomycetes; order Boletales; family Boletaceae; genus Leccinum; species Leccinum incarnatum. The sequence continues at coordinate 22,831 of JBBPNG010000020.1, forward strand.
TTTCAATGCAAGTATATCTCTCGGAATTGGCCCGGGACGCGAATACTTCTCATGGGCGACGGTGACTCAGTGAAGCACAAGTTGGAAGTTGGCTTTTTTCTTTCGTTGGCTTGCACATCGAGGGCGATTATTCAAAGGTCACCAAGTCCGACTCGGAGTCATTATCATGATTTCAATGTGGGATAGTCTCGTTCCCAGACGTTCGGAGCTTGTTGAGGCGAAGTTTGAATTGAGCGAGACGAAATTTTTCAAAAATGCTCGAGAAGGAATTGGACTGTGGCATAGCGATGCACGAGTGAAGCGGCAAAGTATCCCCTCCTGATTTTCGCGAGTTTTCCCGTCTTCTTTCTCCGGACCCTAGTCTGAACGCACGCATTCGACCTCACCGACCCCCATCCCAGGCTCGAATTCGTCGTGTGGTTCGCCGCTTCCCTCGATTTGTGACACCATTGCCGTTACATGTACCGGGGTGCTCCTTGGCCCGATGTACATGTGGCACCGCCATGTCCCACGCGTGACATGTTCTCCCGCAATGGCTCCTCAGTAGTTCCCCCTCGGATGGATTGGCGTGAACTCTTCATGCCGCCACGCGCTCGGAATAATATCCAGATCCCTGATAGAGCGCAGGGAGCGTCAGACTGCGTAGCCGCAATTCGGGCGTGGACTGGAGGACTGGAACGATCCTTTGGGCCGCAGAGCTTACCTTCAAGCGCGAGGTGCTCAAGCATGAGTATGTCCTTGAGCAGCAGGTCCGGCACGGTCGGATCGTCAAACGTGACGTAGAGCGGGATAGACCGGTCCGTGTACGGCTGTAGGAGCTGTGAGTTTGGGTTGCGCGACGTATTTCACAGGAGGGAGTCAGTGTGCAAGGGAGGTTGACATGGGCTGTCGAACTCGTTTGCTGCGTTCGTCGGTCTTCCTTCTCCGAGGATTAGGACCGCGTTAGACCCGGTCTCGGGACGGTACGCGGGTGGATGAGCGAGGAGGCGGCCCGGGCGGGATAGGTGCGGTTTCGAGGCGGCGGAAGCTCCCGTTAGTAGGGGGCTATTATGATGCTACCCCGAACGCCGCCCTTCCAGGGCCGTTCAGGTGAACTACCACTCATCTACCAGACAGAGGGTGTTAGTACGAGCAGTGACCACGAACGGATATGCTACAGGGCAGCAATCCGACGCGATAGTATTCGCGTTATTTCCTTTATTTTTTTTCTTTAAGTCAATTACTGTCCCATATTCACGTTATTGGGAGAAGGTTGGTGAGAAGGGAGTTTGATCCCAGTGAGAACTCGCTCTGATGTTGATGTCTGTTACCGAATGTCAGAATGAATTTCATTTCAAATTAATCAACATATGTATCTCGAGTCTCGCAGTCCCACGACGCCAGCTCCAACGCAAGTTGAACGCCTTGCCGCCCTCCTTGGACTACCCAAGGTGCCTACCCGCGCCGGTCTCCTGTAAGTCGCCGCCGTCTCTTTACCATCACTCCCTCACTTATGTTTTCCAGCTTTCGGGAGACGTCCCCAGTCCAGATCAAGATCTTTCTCGAGACTTCGTTCGACCCCCTCATTCTCTGTGCATCCATGCACTCCTCACTCTGTGCCCATATGCTGGCTACCTCCCACTCCTCTCCCGTGCCCTCCTCTTCCGCCTCCTTGACCTCGTCAAGCCCCTCGACGACCTTGTTCGAAGCCTACGTCATGGGCTGCGCATATTACGGCGAACTCCGCATCCGTGTAGACCATGCCAGAGAGACCGTATCTCCTTTATGGACGAGCCTTTTTCCCACTCTGACAGGTTCGCCGTCTCTGGTCCGAGCAGCCCCTTGCTCTACGACAACATCACTGTCCAGCTGTCCCGGTCGAGCTCCTGCGTACCCGCTTGAGCACTTTTTCAACGGCGCTCCACAACGCTTATGCGCGCGTGATCGACCCCGAGTCAGTGCTCTTCCGATGAAGAAACTGCATGCCAGTCCACCCACTGGCAGTTCGCCGAACTTGTCACCGCAGCCAACGCCAAACGGCGCGCCCTCTCTCTGCGCAAAGCCCTCGTCGGACGCCGCAGGGAGCTCCTTTCGGAGCTGAGCGTACGCAAAGAAAAAGAGGTGTCCTGCCGCGCGCCAAGAAGCTGATCGAGGTGCAAAAAGAAAAGGAAGACGCTAAAAAGAACTTGGAGATCGACACGCGAGACGGCAGATCAAGTCGATCAGGATGATAAGAGACCAAGACGTTCGCTCAGGACTTGATGAAGCGCGGCAGGTTCAAGGTGTCGATCGCAGTGCGTCCTGGTCCATTGTCATTCCCTCTACTATCATTGATACCTTGTCTAGGACATGGAAGACTTGAGCAAGGACAGATCGAAGTCGAACAGCTGGAAAAGCAGAAAAAACGACATGAACATGCTTTGCCGATTGACTACATACCGCACAGAAGAGCGCCCGCTGCTCACGCAAGGCTATACTGGCCGCGAGACCTTTGACACACTGCAGAAAGCACGAGTAGAGAACAGCCTGGATTCGGAGGCGCGCTTCCAGGCTGTGGCGACCAAGAAACGGTTGAGCCGAATGCAGGGCGACAATACTGGAGCGCACGGGGGGACATTGTTGGTTTCATGCAAGGAGGAATATGAGAGACAACGGGCGGTGGCGGAGAAGAAGATGGAGGAAGAGGAGGAAAGGAGGAAGAAGGAGGAAGAGCAAGAGGTCGAGAGGAGGGCGGAGGAGTGGGAGAGAGTCGAGGCGGGTGAGTGTTTCTTGGTTGATGTCGGTTTGTGTAGTGGGACTGACTGGGATTACAGAGCAACATGCGGCAGAAGAGGCCGAGGTGGCGAAAAAACGGCAAGAAGAGGAGCGGTTGGCGGAGCAGCGTCGACAACGTCAGATCGAGCGAGCTGTTGCACTTGAAGAAGTTCGGAATACACAGCGGAAGGAAGAGGCGCAGGTTCAAAGATGCGTGCGCACTCTGCCAAGATGGTTCCTGTGGTTCCGCGTGCCGAGGGGCTTGGCGGACGCGTACTGCCACGACGACGAGCGCGCGCCTCTACGTTCGCAGTCCGGCGCCGTCGCCTATCAGTATGACTGCGACGTATGCGGGATCCACCGAGGATCGGAGGCGGCGCGTGGCGTCAACGTATTGAGTGGAAGCCTGGGTCGGCCGCCGGTACCAACGAGGGACGCAGACGGTTTCGTGATAGTTCCAGAGAAAAAGGTGTAGAGACCGCGGTGGTTCCTGAATGAGGGCCGAGGTCGAGGCTTGATGAGATTGATTTATGGTCGGTGTCGCGGATTTCTTTTCTCCTCTTGTCATTGCACCGTACAGTCATGTCCATGTTTTTTTGTTGCCTTTTCCTTTTCCTTAAGCATCTTTACTTAGCCCCATGACCCCATCTTCATCTTTTCCAAAAACATTTCATGGTTTCACTGTATCCATCAAGGGCCTACTATCATACTAGGTACTAGAAATGTTTTCCCTCTTGAGATTGGTTAGACTTAGACTACAGTGTGACTTTATATTTTGTAATATCACAGTGTTGCCAGCACTTTCATTGGTGGCTTCTAAAGTTTCCAATTCTCAGCAATAATAACCATATCTCTGCTGCAGCCTATGCTCAAAATTGCTCATTTTATGAAACCAACAATTTTGTGCCTCACTTTTCTTCCCCAAAATTTCATTCATGAACTAACATGCATGGATACAACATGACTGAGTACATTTCTATAGATTCTTGGCTGTGTAGCTATTTTTCTTTGCTGTGTGCATCTACTTTTCTTCTTCAAACAACTTGATATTCTGAGTCACTGACTTCTTCCATGTGGCATAAAGGGAGTTCATTGAACTTCATTCAATTGCTGAGAATACAAGGTTATTGAATGAAAAATGAAAGGTATGCTTAACACACTCATCCGATTCTGAAGAATGACATTCAAAATCATCTCTACCTTCTCTTCTTTGGATGCTTTGCTATACTGGTCAAAAATTCCCTTCATAGCTAATTTCACCTTCTTGGGTATGTCTGATGCCCTGTACTTTTGAGCAGCAGACACAACTGGTTGAGAATCCTTTTTCTGGAAGAGATAGAAAGAATGCTCCAGGATGAGCAGTATATCTACAAAGCAATGAAATAATTGATTTTGTTTTATTTCTTTCAAAAGAAAAAAAAATGAATATATATATACCAATAGTGGTTAGAAGGATTTTCTTCCATGTACCCATATTAATCTATGATTTTCAGTTGGATTGTCATACAAAATGAAATTGATGAGGAACTCACAGTACTATTTGGCTTCAGAATGGAAGAGTTACTGGTAACCAAAAGATTAGACTGAAAGATAAAATGTTAAGACCAAAAATAAAAGTAATTAAATCACATACTGTTTGATTGTGAATGATCTGACAATAACAAATTAAATTCAAATCAAACCAGGACATCATGAAAACAAATTCACCGTCTATACAGTAAAAAAAACAGATGGATAAAGATTAAGCACAATCAACAATTTGCACAACCAATACTTACAGTCTGAAATTGATGTAAAATTATATCAATGCTAATATATCACCACAAGTAATGAAGAACTTACATCCTGCCATTTATGACATGATGTTTCCAATACAATACAAGATGAGTATGCAGCCAAAAATATCATGCATAACTTACAGCCTGGAAATTAATAAGTGAAAAGTCAACAAAAAGAGCAAAATTAAGATCAATGATGTACTGCATACCATCTGTAACAAATCCAACATGTTTATTATTAGTATAATAATGCTTCATCATGTTGCATGATATAGATCTACCTCCTATAGTTTCAGAAATAAATAGTTATAAATAGTTAGGATGTTATTATCATTGTCCTAGTAAAATATAACTTACAATCTGTAATAAACAAAATAAATCAAGCTCAATAATTTGAATATGTGATTTAATAATAGAAAACTGACAAGCTGAAATCAGAATGAATGTGAGACAAAGATATATATCAATGATGATAATAAATTGATAATATGAAACAACATACATTCTGTAAATGAAATAATATATATATGATCAATGATCAGGTGGGAAGGTATCAAATCATCTATAACATACTGCCTGTTGTGTAGAAATAGAACAAATGATAATATTATGATTACAATTATTGAAATAGTTAGAAGATGGAAAACTTACAAACTATGAATAAGAGAGCAGATCAATGCATGAATGAATATAACTCAGCATTCACCCTTGATAGCACATTGGACAATGGACAACTGACATCCTGTCATTTCCAGAGCAGAACAAATAGACATGACATTATCAGTATCACCACTCTTTCTGGCAGATTTCACAACAACTCACATCCTGTCATTTCCAGAGCAGAATAAATGGACATGGCATCATCAATATCACCACTCTCTGGCATATTCCACAATGCACAACCCACTTTCTTTCATTTCAAAAACAGAATAAATGGATATAACATCATCAGCATCACACAATTCACACTTCATAATGCACAACTCACAAACTGTCATTTCCAAAGTAGAATAAATGAACATGGCATTATCAGCATCACCACTCTCTGGCACATTCTACAACATTGTACACAACTCACATCCTGTCATTTCCAGAGCAGAATAAATGAACATGGCATCATCAACATCACCACTCTCTGGCACATTCCACAATGCACAACTCACAAACTGTCATTTTCAGAGCAGAATAAATGGACATGGCATCATCAGCATCACCACTCTTTGGCATATTTCATAGCACAACTCACATCCTATCATTTTCAGAGCAGAATAAATTGACATGGCATCATCAGCATCATCACTCTCTGGCATATTCCACAATGCACAACACACTTTCTGTCATTTCAAAAGCAGGATAAATGGATATGACATCATCATCATCATCACACAATTCACATTTCATAATGCACAACTCACTGTCTGTCATTTCCAGAGCAGAATCAATGGACATGGCATCATCAGCATCACCACACTCCACCGTGACAATGCACAACTCACTGTCTGTCATTTCAGAGCAGAATAAATGGACATGGCACAGCATCAACACATTCTACAATGTACAACTCACATACTGTCATTTCCAGAACAGAATAAATGGAAGTGGCATCATCAGCATCACCACTCTTTGGTATATTCTATGTTGCACAACTCACTCTCTGTCATTTCCAGAGCAGAATAAATGGACATAGCATCATCAGCATCACCACTCTCTAGTATATTCCATAATGCACAACTCACATACTGTCATTTCCAGAGCAGAATAAATGGCCATGGCATTATCAACATCACCAGTCTCTGGCACATTCCACAATGCACCACTCACAAACTGTCATTTCCAGAGCAATAAATGGCCATGGCATCATCAGCATCACCACTCTCTGGCATATTCCACAATGCACAACTCACTGTCTGTCATTTCAAAGCAAAATAAATAGACATAGCATCATCAGCATCACCACACTCTCTGGCACATTCTACAACATTGTGCACAACTCACAGACTGTCATTTCCAGAGCACAAGAAATGGACATGGCATCATCAGCATCACCACACTCCACAATACCCAACTCACTTCCTGTCATTTCCAGAGCAGAATAAATGAACATAGCATCATCAGCATCACCACTCTCTGGCATCCACAATGCACAACTCACATACTGTCATTTCCAGAGCAGAATAAATGGACATGGCATCATCAGCATCACTCTCTGGCACATTCCACAATGTACAACTCACAGGCTGTCATTTCCAGAGCAGAATAAATGGACATGGCATCATCAGCATCCCCACTCTCCAGCATATTCCATAAATTATGCACAACTCACATTCTGTCATTTCCAGAGCAGAATAAATGGACATGGCATTATCAGCATCATCACTCTCTGGCATTTATACAATGCATAACTCACTCTCTGTCATTTCCAGAGCAGAATGGATGGAGATGGTATCATCAGCATCACTACTCTATGGTATATTCCACAATGCACAACCCACTGTCTGTCATTTCAATAGCAAAATAAATGGATATGACATCATCATCATCACACAATTCACATTTGATAATGCACAACTCACATCCTGTCATTTCCAGGAGAATAAATGGACATGGCATCATTGATTCATCAACATGACCACTCTCTCGAATATTCCATAATGTACAACTCACATACTGTCATTTCCAGAGAAGAATGGATAGAGATGGTATCATCAGCATCACCACTCTATGGTATATTCCACGATGCACAACCCACTTTCTGTCATTTCAAAAGCAGAATAAATGGATATTGCATCATCATCAGCACCTCACAATTCATATTTCATCATGCATAACTCACTTTCTGTCATTTCCAACATAGGATGTCATGATATTAGTTAAAATAAATTTTATACATTCATAGGAATGACAACTCACCTTCTATAGTCCCATCAGTGTAAAACAGATAATTGACAGATATTCAAATTTCATGTTCGAACTAATTCATATCAAAGCCTTGTCTTACCCAAAAGTGTGGAAACCATCTTGCCAGAAGTTTTGGATCTATAATATCCAAGCTGTGCATGGGAAGTGCAGATTGATGCAGCTTGTCAATGTTAGGTATGACACTTGTTAAAATCATACTATCAGTCTTTGAAGAATATTTGATCTTTGATGCTCACTCTTGAACTGCATATCTAACACACAATGCTATATTTGTTTCTTGTGCAGTAACAAATAGCATTTGCAAAGCCTCATTCAGAGCTCCTGCTGTACTTTCCAGCAACATGTTACATCCCTCATTTGAGTTGTGCATCCCTTGTATCCATGCAAATTCCGTGAGCTGTCTCAATGATTTTATTGGAAAAGAGACTAATACCTCTAATCCGAACACTATATTTTGGTGCATACTTCAGTTCAGAGAGACGACCCCATACATTAGCATTGTCGAAAACTCCATCCATGAGTTCATGTGCCTTTGCTACCTTCTCCTGAATTGGCAGCTTTCGAGCATCTCCAGATAGTTCACTCATGGCGACAGCCAGCAATGCATCAAACTTGGTGAACAACACAATAACAGGCACTGGCCAAGCTGTGAGCTCGAAAAAATACTGTCAAAAATGAGCCCACCATTTTTCGTATCACACTCATTGAAAAACATTTCCTCGGAGCGTTGGATTGCCCGATTCAATTTATCCATTGGAATGCAGTACCTATACAGAGTATCAATGACCACTTCCCGCAACTGATCAAGCTGGTACCAGATGGCATGAATGCGTTCCTTGAGCAATGTCGTGTTTGCACGATCAGCAATGAACTTCTTCAGTTGTTGGAATTCATGTATGGAACCGGCCTCGAAGCCCCGCGAGTCATGGAAGGCGAAGTTGTCATTGCTCCGGAAAATCAACTCGTTCTCGATGTCGTGTTCCCCGCGCTAGCATGCATTTCGCGTCGAGTCCGCTCAAGTCCATTATGTCGTGACACTCACCCCCCTGGATCCCTTGACCTGGGTCAGATCAAACTGGTCGCACGGTTCGGTAGGCCAGTCATCCAATGTACTAAAACAAACACGCACCTTGTTACCTTTCCCATCATAGACCTCCGGATTTTCGGTAGTGTTACAGATCGCGCGGAGAATAGTCGTCTTGCCAGCGTTTGCCCGCCCAACAATAAGGATCCTGAAGCGGCCAAATTTCTCTCGGATGTTTTCAAAACCGCCAGCCTGGATTGTCTCTGAGTTGGAGTTGGAGTTCATATCTGGATTCTAAGCCTGAGCGTATGTATTGTCGAAGAAACTGTGGAACGTGAGGGTGAGGGAGGAAGAAACAAGAGCCACACGTCGATCGATCCCCATCTACTTCCGACATCCGCATCCGGCAGGTCCGGTGGCAATGGTTGCGAGCATTCGGCCACATTCGTCCGAAACATCCGAGTCTCGGGACGGCATGTACACTGCCACAACCACCATCCATGTCTTCCCCTCCGACAAGTGGTCAGCTCATTTGTACCATGTTACTCCCAGTCCGTCTACTTTACGCACACATTCGAGATTACTTTGATGGCTCACTCTTGCCTGCGCATTGCGCCCTGACAGCGGACGTGCCAAGGGACGTACCGTATCGTTGGAGTCACTGATCTCCGAGTCGTCAACCCACTGCTCCGACAGACACCGACAAAGCGGCGTGAGTGCGGCGTCACTGACTCACACACATTTATCGTTATTCCTTACGCTCGCTCGCATAGGAAGTGCTTGCTGGCACAAGCCCATGTCGATATCCGCGTTGGCCAACTCGATTCCGCATCAGAACGCGTCCGCCACCTTTTCTCCGCTACAACCTCTTCAAGATACGGACGCCGCAGGCTATCTCCGCCATGCACACGAACGACACCTGGGGCCATCGAGGGAAGAAGGGAGGAGCAGGAAGAATTGGGATGCAAAAAAGAAATGCGTGTTTGAAGAACTTGGCAGTCGCGCCACCAGCGACAACAAGGCGATGACTGAGATGAAGAAGAGTTTCCATGCAAGGGGAAGTTCGCGGTGCGTGATGGGCTAGTTTTGGTGGCTCGGTTTCTCAGATCTTTGGCCCACAGGCAAGCATTGGTCCCAGCCTTACGCTGCAGATGTGAAGCAAGATGATGGCGTGCGACCGTGCAAACAGCGAGCTGAATGCACCGAGGTTACGACGAACATTGTGTCCAATCATTCATCTCCTCATCCAGGCAGCCGCCGTGAGTCTCAACGCAAACGTAAGTCAAGGATATATGTTCTGCTTATTTCGTCCTTTGACATGCGCGCGTCTTACAGGCCGCTTCTTCTCAAATGATGTTCAACATTCACCTCCTTACAACGACCACCGGGAACCTGTGAGCCACTTCAAGCCTTGGATCGTGTCACCCGATTGACGGTATGTTGACAAAATATGTGTTTAACACGAACATCTTATTGTTGGTAAACAGGTGTCAAAAACACAGAGGCTGTTTAAAATGCACACATGTCGCACTCTGCTTCAGCTGATCCATTCAAGCTTGCTCTTTACGAGCACACGGGTCGTTTAGAGAGGCGCACGTTCCCTCAGGTCACAAACCAGCGGAGGATTGGCTGTGGTTCCAGCTCACCATGGTAGATATCTTATTTCATGATGCATCACAGATCCAGCTGACGCAAATTCGGTTGACGAGGATGAAGAAGGCGATCTACGTGCAGACTGACTGAAGTCTTGTTGAGCTACGGCGAACGTCACTTTGATGCAGCCGGTCAAGGCGAGATTCTAGGCTAGTATTAGGGTTCGCCATTCACAGAATCGCGTGGCATTATTAACGACTGACTCCTTTCATCGAAGGCTATGGCTGCACCATGGGAGCATCCGGGAACCGAAATCGAGGCAGTTCATCTTGTTATTGCATTGGCCTACCATGGCCTGCTGCGTGTTCCTTCACGCGCAGAGACGTCTGAACCCGGCCCTCGTATGTCCTTCCATTTTTGAGCATTCAATAGTCGTTAAATTCCTCGCCTACAGTCACGTTATCGCCTCTCGGTCCGCCAGCCCTCAGCCTCGCCACACTAATTCAGCGCTACGTTCGCCAGTTCGTAAAGATGGTCGCAAAGTAGGCATTCCGATACGTTTACTGCATTTTCTTATCCGCAGACCAAGGCAACGGCATCAGAAAAGAATCCTTGGAGAGTGCCTGGGAGTTCGTGCGGCGGACCATCGTGTTGGCACACTTGGGACCAGCATCGGAAGAGCTTGTTTGTGGTTTCAGATACGACGGCACGAAATTCGTCAGTCCACTCTTTTTCAGCCTCTTGGGATTCCAAAAAATTTCTGGCTTTTTGGTATACAGAGACTCTGGCGTTATCGGACAGGGTGCTGCATCTCAAAAAGCGGCTCACTATGACGAGCAAATCCTCATTCGCGTTGCGCGTAAGTCAGAGACCAACGACCCCATTCCTGAGGTGATCGAGTTGCACAACCTTGCGGGCGATTATGCCACATGTCAAGCGCAAGCGGTCGGGAACACCTCTCACTGACTGAAGGGGAAAACGAAAAGGGAAGGGTTGCCACTGAGCTTTCGGAAGTGAGAAAGATGATCAACGCGAAGAATCCTGGGAGGACAGACGTGACGCTTGAGGTATGTTGGCTCCTCATGTTCTGTGTTTTCCTTGTTGACGAGATCGCGTTAGATTTATGGATCCCATTCCTTTGGACGGGGACGTGGTTTTTGCAAATCACTCGCAAAGCAGAGGATTCAGAATCCCTTGAAATTCAAGGATATTCAAGACACACTGCAGCGCAACTTGCAAGTTTTGTGATGGACTGGCTTGCAGCGGTGCTCCACAATCAATCAAGGCATCTACTGCCACAGAAGCCACGCGACAAATGGTGAGGCACTCGTTTCGCGCTCTTGGAGGGTTGGGTCGTCTGAATACTTTTTTTCAGACTCAACTCCCTACGGAAGACATCGAGATCGTTGATGATATTTACGGGAATATTGCATGTCGCCCGACATGTATTCGTATCTGGCAAGGCTGGACGTCGATATCGCATTGTAAAAGTGTAGTATCGCCACTTACCATTTGAGAAAAAAACCGTGGCGTACCTGATACGCATGTGCTAATGACATGAAATACTGTTACTGTAAAACAATGCCTCATCGCTGGGCTGATACTAGATCCTCCTCGACTTCTGCGTCTGTTTTCGATCCGTTCTCCTCGGTCGCTTCTGTTGTTATGTTTTCCGCCCGTCCGAATCTGGATTGAACCAAGTGAAGTCAGGACATGAATCTGGAACAGGGGCTCACAAGATACAATATTCGATCCAGTACTTCATCGCGGTTCACCATTCTTGTCGACGGAGGCGGGACGAGGGATGGGTTGTTTGTGGAGGGGTTGGTCGTCGTCGTCGCTGTGTTGGACGTGGTATCGAGGGAGTCAGGGACGTGACTGTGGAAGTCGAGCGGGGTGGTATCCGGTTCGGGATCGCCCTCTTGGTCTTGAGAATGTTTGTGACATTTAAACGTGTTTCACGGGTGATTTTGGATCGCTGGGACCAGGTTGTGGGATGGGTTCCGTGTAGGGCTTGTTGTACCACCTGGTAGGGAAGTCGTGCGTTGGCTGATCAGGAATCAGGACGGGGAGAAGCGCAACTTGGTATGAACGTTACGGTATGCGCAGAGGAGACTTTTGGATGGGCTCTGATTTCCAGGATTTTGAATACCGCGGTAGGCCTAGTAAAGAAGTTGTAATGAACGACGCAACCTGGGTGAGAGAGACGGGACAGAGACGTACATATCCGAGTCTCCCACGAGCTGAGAACAAGCGTTGATGATTGCGTTCCTAATTCGACGAGGCGACCTGCACAGTGCAGATAATGGTGATACTGTACTCCTACGCATTGCCATAGAAAGAAACCAATCATCTGGCAATGACGCAAGTTCACCTTGGTGCTGGCGCTATCGACATTGCGGTGCTTCGTGGGTTCCGGACCGTTGTAAGTACCTTTATTGTCGTGAAAGAAGACGTCGCCTGTTCAAAAACACCGTCCCCGGCTGCAACCCGTCGACGATGATGCGCAAAATGCTCGCTCGGAATCAGGGCGTTCGTACACACCTGTATTACAGAGGCTGTCAGTCCATACGAGGAATCGTTCATGCCAAGACGAAATTTTGGCCCCGTCGTCCGAAGAAATCCAACAATCCCCCAAGTTCGTTGCCTTGCGCGGAATCATAGAACGGCTGCCTCGGCTGACCTTTGCGAATCATCGAGCAAGCCAATACATAGATTCTTGAGCATCCGTCACTATCATAATCATTTCCAATACATGATCGACTCTTGGTAAACATGTTCCTCGTCTCGCAACGCCGAAAGCTCCACCTCCAACGTCTTTCGCTACACCAAAAAAAATCAGCCGTTGATTTTTTTCGGCAGCTTGAAGCTTACCTTCTCCTTGTTCCCAAACTGAACGGCTTCAGGTAGCTTCTCGATGTTCAGACGCGCCAAGTCGATCTTCTTGTCGCATTTAGCCACCTCAGCGGCTAGGTCTACCAGGCCCTGAAAAACTCGAGTTGAGCATTCGACCCTCGGCGAGCAGAAAACATGACACGGACCTGCACCTGTAGACACACCACCACGCTCGACGAAATGACTGCCGAGCCGCACCCGGCAAGTATTTGAGAAGATGGAGATGTGACGACGACCCGCCAACGACATCCGCCTTCGTGCATCCCTTGGCTAGAGCGCTGATCGTAGGTGCTTGCGACTCAAACAACGCCTTCTCCTCGGGGGTCTGGACTTGGATATACCCTAGAGTCTAGACAAAAAATGTTGTGAGCCCCAACAATTACGCTGCGACTCCTTGGATGATGTACTCGAGCCCTTTTTTTTTTTTTCGTGGTACCTTTTATTTTCCCGTCGAGTTTCAATACTACAAGACTGTGCAACATCGTCGGACGTGTAGAGTATGCGGTCTCTCGTGAGAATCCTGGTGAGCTCATTGATGGATTGGTGATTATTGTTACTCTCAGAAAGGGCATGACGGGGATCTGGAGCGCTCCAAATTTTGGAAGTCTGGTTCGTCAGCTCTAGCGAGAACCTTGTCGCCGAGCTCCGCCCGGCACATTCACTAGCCTAGGGCGATAACATTATTGGGAGCATGCTGAAAATAACGTGAATCCGCCGTCACCTGTTACATGATGATAGGATGAATGAAAGGAACGAGGGTGCTCCAAGGGGATTGAAATAGTATGGGAACGAGGCCCTGCTCAAATTGGCTGGTGCATGCCCAAAACAGGTTGTCCGAGCTTGCTATGAGTCAAACCGGCACGGTCTTGCACCGGGCCGAATGTCGAATGTGGGGTAGTCTCGTCGGAGCCTGTCACTCGAGAAGGATCGGACTGTGGCGTAGCGATCATCACGAGTGGAGCAACAAGCGACACAAGCGAGAGGCACTGGTTCCTCTCTTGCCTCCACCATTGCCCTGTCGCTCGTCCGCCTTGCAGCGCTCGTCCGAGCCCATTCAGCGTACCCACCCGCCACACCCCATACCCGGCAACTCGGGCTCCTGCCCATCATCTCAGCCCACTGCATCCCACTCTCCCAGCGCATGGGGCGATAAGACGTCTGGCCCTGCATTTCATGAGGCGAAATCTGTGACGAAAGCATGGGGCCCCCTGCATTGAAACCCAGCTAGCCGTCTCCCGCATTGGTCCGGGGACGAGACTAGCACTTCACGGACTTTTTAATTCAGAAGTTTCTCGTCACAGTACCACAGGAGGCTTCCAATCAGGTAAGTTTTTTCTGAAATTTCCTTCAAGTCCCCGACTCCCCGCCTTGTTTGTCGGTAGGCCATCACTGGTAGCCTGGGATTAACTCTCATACCAAGTCGTGGATGCGTTCGCACAGATGCAAATCCCGTTAACTCCCTGCACCTACAGCTTGATCACTGACACGCTGCAGTGTCGAACCATTGGAAAAACTCGACGAGTCTCGAGATACATTACTATGGCGTATTATACCCTTTTGGAGATTGAATTGTGATCTGGATACTAAGTCTTCATGGTCCTCATTTCTGTAGTAAGATTTCAGATCGATTCTGACCATCTTCGTACCAAGTACTAACCATCCCTGGCAGTCTTTCGCCCCCGGAGCTTGGAACGAGTCGTGGCGCAATCAACCACTAGCGCACGCCATCTTTCGGTTCATCGTCATGGGGTTACTGCTTTACGCTCCATTCATATCCTGTTTTCGGCCTAGTGAAAGCGGTCTGGGGGTATAAAGAGTCGACCTTTTCGTTCGTCGTTCCACCGTCCAACGACGCACTTCCTCAGCATTCCACTTTCTCTATACCTGCCACCATGTCCAAAAAACAACAACCTTCTTATGCAACCCGCTCCATGTACTATGGTTGGGTGCCCCAGCACCGCGAGATCCACAATGCCTTCGTTAAGCACCATCTCGTTGCCACCAGGCCCATGGAAGGCATATCGTATGACCCGCAGAACCCGCATGTGAAAGCCTTTATCGATGCCATCAGAGACAGCGCTATCATGACGCCCCTTTCGAACGCGATGTTCGAGCAACGCAAAATTTATTCCACGAAAGTACGGCAGAATAATTTTACGAATCACATCGCACTGCTAACTGAGTCCTCTTTCTTTCTAGTGGGAAGAGGAACCAAACCATCGTGTGGATAACCTCGACCATTTGGCGGCCATTCTCGACAGCATCTTTGTATCTGGTCCCAAGTTCTGGAAACTCGAGGATTCCAATGGCAAGGTGATCGGGGAGCCAATTGGCATACCAATTTACCTCGCCCTTGATATGCTAAGCAACACCTCTGCGGCCTACGAATTGTTTCGATGGCCGGAGTTCAACGTCGAGATGAAGAAGTTGTTGAACGGCTGGGCCAAAGACATGCTGAACACGGAGAAGTCTGCCGAGGTGTTCAACGATGGGAACGACGGGTGGTTTTGTAAGGAGGGCCTGGAGATGTTGGAACAGGGACTCAAAGGCCTTAGCTTCGACGACACTTACAAAACCGAGCTCCCGGCACCAAAGAGATACACAACCTGGGACTCCTTCTTTACCAGGACATTCCGTACCGACGACGTTCGCCCCGTCGAAACGCTTAAACGCAAAGGGGTTGAGGTTCCCGTTATCAACAATGCCTGCGAATCCACCTCTTTACGCATTGCTCATAATGTACAGGTGCTGGACCAATTCTGGCTCAAGGGTCAGAATTACTCCCTCCACGACATGCTTGACAGGCTTTCGCCCGAACACGCAAAGGATTTCGAAGGCGGAACAGTGTATCAGGCGTTCCTCGGCCCCCAGGATTACCACCGTTGGCACAGCCCTATCACGGGCACGGTCGTTGCGACCGCCGAAGTAGATGGCTCATACTATGCCGTGTTACCTGATGAAGGCTCCCCTGGTGATGACGGCTTGCAGAAGGGCGATCCTCACGGTGCTATAGTCCGGTCCCAAGCCTGGCTCTCTGTTACATCTGCCCGATGCATTTACATCATTGAGGCGGACCCCAACTCGGAGATTGAGAAGGTTGCGCTCATTGGAATCGGAATGGGCGAGGTTTCTTCATGCAAACCCCGTCCAGATTTAGTAAACGTCCCCTCGGAGAACCAGCCTGTACACGTTCAGGCCGGGGCTGAGTTGGGGATGTTCCATTTTGGTGGATCTACGCACCTTATCATCATCAAGCTGAGGAACCCTACGAGGAAGCAGCTCGTCTTCAAAGACATTAACGACATCCCGATTACACCAGGTCAGCACCGCTGGGTCAGGTCGATCGTCGCGCGTGTCGAGGACATTCCGAAGGAGTGAATTAGTATATGGTGAGTTGCACGTGTCGCTTGTTATGATCGTGCCTTTTCTGATACGCTTCACGCAGTCTTTGACCTCGTTGAATCGTTCACTTTCTATGTTGTATTTTTTGTACGATGGCGTTGAGCTGAGCTGTACTTCCGTATCTGCCTTTTTGTGATTCGTTGCGCTTACGATGACCGTGTTTCGTGATGAATGTATGTACCAGTAGCAGTGACGAGTGTTTCAATGCGAGTATGTTGTATGTTACCAAATGCATGGACTCGGGATTGGCCCGGGTCGCAAATACTTATCATGTTGGAGGTTGGCTTTTTTTCTTTTGTTGGCTTCCACATCGAGGGCGAACATTCGAAGGTAACCAAGTCATTATCATGATTTCAAAACCACATCGCGGGATTCGTGTTGGACCCGAGCGATCTATTCGTTGCAAGATTAATGCGTGGAGTCGTCGATCGAGACAAGTATTTCCAAAGAGGGCAATCCCAATCCGCCTCGGGGAGCTGAACAAAGAAGCGACAGAGGAATTTGCGGTTGATACCCCGACAAAGCAAGTCGTCGTCCCTACACGACAGAAGCAACAGTATCGCCAAGATTGTCTGCTCGGAAGAATCGATCATACATATGTTCCTGGATAACTACACTGTCAGCTTTCAAGACATCGCGCTGAGGCTGAGCAATCAACTATCCTGGTTAAGACCATGCGGATGTGTTGCAGATGTGTCGGCATATGCATCAGCCAACTCGAAGACAAGTTGAACGGCCTGTTGCCAATTGTTGAGGGGCCCAGGGCCTCGACGTGAAAGTGGCCATTTTGGTGGCGGTGAATTTCAGTTCTTGTGACACTCGGAACTTCGCCGTAAGATCTTCGGATACTAAAGCAGACACGGAAATGACCTAGTACGTGGGCTGGAGGCGATCATAACTCGGAGGCTCTGCCGAAGTTGCCCAACGGAATGAAGTCGATCGAAGGAGTTTTCGGTCTCCGATTCGTTCACGGTGCCGCCAATTCACGATCGTCCGAGAAATTCGACGTCACATCAAGCATCTTCATGCATCAATATTACAGTAATGGAAACTCTGTTTCAATCCTCGTTTTCAACGTTCTGTACTAACAACGCAATGCACAGAAACAGGCTTTCTTCGTACACCTCTGGCGTATACAGTATCCTTTGCACTCATTCGTCAAGTCACTCAGACTGCAATTCTCTGTAGGTCGCACGCCATCTCTGCCCAGGTCCAGCGAGAGTGGAGACAACAAATTTGTCGTTGACTACCTGGGTGACCGGATAACCACCTATCCCGAGCAAGATGTTTCCCTATCTTTCTCGAGGACACACTGAAGCGGACTCCGAGATGAGTCTTGTAGTCCCAGTGATAAACCGTCTGACTTTTGGACAGGCTGGGAAGGTGGCTGAGTAGGATCAATACCGAATACGTGATTTCCTTCGGCAAGAGAGAGGAATTTGTAAAGTCAGGTTGTCAGACATTGTTGGCTGTGCTGTGGTTCCAGGTTGGGAGATAGACGTCGATAGACCACAATGTAAGCTGCTCGTTTCACGCCCCTCGTCCCTATGACAGTACAGGTCACCCCACAGCTGTCTCCCATGCAGGAGTTGAGACGTTGCGGTCTCCTACATTCTAAATTGAATGTCTACCTGCTACACTAGTAGTCGAGCTTCTGATGCGACTAGCACAACATTATCATTATGGAGCACAAGGGCATGTGCACGTTTGCAGCAACCGATGATTTACTATGCGGGCTTGGGTTTCCACTAGTTCCAGTCTTGGCATTGTACCATGTTCAGTTGATGTGACTCAAGAAGATACATCTTCACGACACTGGTGGACGAATCGACGAAGAAACCAGAGACACCTGCTCGTGCACACTGGTAGGAACGAAGGACGATAAGACGGTCGGAGGAACGTACGTGTATAGACACTGGCCTTAGCTATTTGCGGTAATCCACTAGCGCCACCCTGTTGTACGGTCGGACCTGACTTGGCCTTCGACGAAGCTTCGACGGAAGATTCCAGGAGTGGCGCCACGCCCTTGTACCTTTGGCCGGGCCTACCATAGATCCGATTGAGCTCTAGATCGTCCTAATCATGGCACACGTAAACGTGAAATCATGTGGCGCTCGGACGGCGAACGGCTTTCACTTGAAGCGGCATTCATATAAACACTGAATCTGTTTTCTCGGACTTGTTACGAGCATCATTCCACCAGGAAATGTGGACTCGGCGGGTGCATGTCAGTAGCAAGGCTTAGCACCAGATCAGCCGCGATTGGAGCACATGGCATCCATGCAGGTTTTTTTTAAAATCCATTTTCATCAGGGCACAGAACCATAATGTAGGACGCTCTATACTACTTAGGTATAGGGGCCGGCAACCGGGCACCTTCGCCCCGTCGCTTCCCAGTCCCAACGGGCCAGGCGTAAGGCATCCCGTGGGTGGAATGACGATTTTTGACGCGCGAACCTGTAAATCAACGTATACAGGACCCTTGATATGATGAATTACGTGCGATGAAGGCAGTACTGGCGGATGCTATGGATATCGTACACTCGAATTGAGATAGCGATAGCGATCTGCGGTGCAACACGAGAGGTAAGTAGTATAGAAGTGTAGGTGGGAGGTACTTGGTGACTCGAGACTTTTGAACGTGTTACCCACGGGCCACGGGTTGACCACGGGCAACCGCTGATCAGTGCAAGTTCGGGTCTAAAATCGTCGGAGACTCGGAGAACGACGGGATCCATACTATGGGGCCTTACGCCCACCCTAATGGGACATCCGGGGACCTGGGGAAGTGGGGCACTGATGAGGCCCCAATTGTTTATTAGTCTAGATCGTCCTGTGTATATACACAGGGGTAGTTTTTTCAATGCATTTTCCGTATTGTTTTGCAATCCGCTGTTACCCCACAGGAACGGAAATGAATCCAAAAAAAGGATGAGCACCGCGCGTAACTGATCTCAGCCGTCTGTTTGGAGTGGTCGTGTAGCATATCTGCGTAATAGCATGACAGAAGTACGTAGATTGAACTGCGCGTGATGTTGCGGCCGTGAGATGTTGACCTAGTATGTATAGAGGATTAATATGTAATACGTTTCGGGGCGCTCTTGGCGAGCCTCGGAAATTTCCGCATGCTTCGGCGATCACTGTAACCGCACCGGTGCGCACCATAACCGCACCATTGCCAAGACCATATGGTTCGGACCTCTGGACCTCTGATTTCTGGCGCTGAGAAGTTTTGCAGACATGTCGTTTTACGTGGCATCGGTATCAGTCTCGGGGTATAAAGAGTCGACCTCCAAGTCTGGTCGGTAGCGTTCTCCACCATCCAACGACATCCATCAGAACTCGACTTTTCCCAATTCCACCATATCATGCCACAGAATACTTTCACGAAACGCTCTCTTTATCACGGCTGGCTACCTCAAAATGTTGCGTGTCACAGAGCCTTCCTTCAGAAGCATGTCGCTGCGACTCTCCGGGGGGCTATCGCCGCAGACAATGCTTGGGTCACCAAATTCATCAGTGCCATCGAAAATAGCCCAGTCATGAAGCCTCTTTCTGACGCCATGTTCCGGCAAGTCAACAGGGATCCTAAAGTATGGTTGAATAAACTTCACGATAAGGCTGTAAACTGAACTCTCGTACTTTGTAGTGGGAGGCATCAGACGAAAGGTTTCGCGTGCGAGACCTCGTCCATTTGAGGAATGCTCTCAACAGCGTCCTCAGCACCCCCCCTCAAGTCATCGTGGTCACCAACGAGAATGGAGACAAGATTGGCGAGCCGATTGGCGTACCAATTTACCTCATCCTTGACTTGCTCAGTAACACCACTGCAGCTTACGACCTATTCCGTCTGGAGGTGTTCAACAAGGCGACGCAGACTTTGCTAGAGAGTTGGGGCACTTACCTCGCGCAGTCGGGATCCAACACTACACTCAACCAGGAAGAAAACGGGTGGTTCAGTCCTTACGCCTTGTCTGTGTTGGAGCAGGGCCTTAAAGGCATGTCTTTCGAAGCCACTTATGGTGTCGATCCCAGCGAGGCGCAGACAGCCTACCCATCCTGGGACGCCTTCTTCACCAGAACTTTCACCAACATCGACAAGCTGCGCCCCGTTGAATCCTTCGGCAACAAGCTTACCGTCATCTACAATGCCTGCGAGTCCACCTCTCTCCGCACTGCTGATAACATACAGCTTGACGACACATTCTGGCTCAAGGGTCAGAATTACTCCCTCTACGATATGTTTGGCGGAGATCCCAAGACCACGCCAAAGAGTTTGTCTCAATATGCTTCACGCTTCGTCGGGGGGTCTGTATATCAGGCATTCCTTTCTCCTCAGGATTACCATCATTGGCACAGCCCTATTAAGGGTACCCTCCTCGCGGTCAGCATATTGCCTGGCTCATACTATGCCGTGTTGCCTGATGATGGCGCTCCCGTCGACGACCCGGACTTGGTGACGGGAGATCCTCACGGTGCCCTTATCCGTTCCCAACCTTGGCTTAGTGTTGCAGCTGCACGTTGCGTTTTCATCATCCAACCAGAGGCATCCTCGGATCTTGAGATGGTTGCGCTCATCGGGATCGGAATGGCGGAAGTGTCTTCGCTCAGTCTTAGCGATAAATTGAAACAGCTGCCCGTAGACGTTGCAGCTGGGGAGCACCTTGGGATGTTCCATTTCGGTGGATCTTCGCACACAGTCATCTTGAAGCCGAAAGCGGGCAAGAAGGTCGTCTACAAAGATACCAACGACATCCCTATCACACCAGGCCAGCACCGCTGGGTCAGGTCGATCGTCGGGCGGGTTATTCCAAAGTAGTCAATGCGAAGGTAAGTCGGCAGTTTATATGTTTGGCTGTGTGTCTCACGTGCGAAGTAGATGCTGGATCGATGTGTATTTGTGGTTTTGTACGATATTGCTGGTGGTTTCGCTTTTGAACGCGTCGCATCGAATTGTTGTTTTCATCGTGCTTTTTTGATACGCTTGCAATCGTTGACCTGGCTAAATTGTTCCTATGCTTGCTTCCTTGACTACCCTTTTGTGATACGGTGCCTGTATACCGGCGAAACTTCGGAACATGGTCTCAGTCGTTACGGCATACATAGTAGAGCAATTAGGTGTATCAATCAATGTTATATGTCATTTTCATCCCCATGCAGAATTTGTTTCAGGGGACCGCCAGCCGCAGCCAGGACACTTGGAGTCTTGGACGTCTCGTTCAGGATCGCCGAGTCATTGATAAAAAAAACTGGTCATTCTGAGAGTAACCGAATGACTCAGATCCATCAATTCTCTTACTCACGGCGCCCACTGGCAACACGTTCCCGGATCGTTATCATGACATTGAGAACTCGAACACGTCTTAACCACATATAAATATCGCTGGCCTCGTGCGGACTACTTGCAGCGAGTTTTGTCCCATTGATCGATCCGGACATGTCGCAGACCACCAGCGTTTCTGCACAAAGTGGTGTCTATCCGCGCTACCCGGCAGGTCGACCTGGCGACGATTCGAGCGGTACCCGCGTTGGCGACGACTCGAACGTCAAATTGAACGACCTCGCGTGCAAGCCTTTCGCCATTGATGATACCATTGTGCCAAAGGAGGTCCTTCCCCACGCGGTGGCCAGCGACGGCACAGTTCCAGCTCGAACCAAGGCACAGCGCCTCCGCGCACGCATACAGTTCGCGACCCTCTGCTGGACGCTCTACCTCGCTGGTTGGAACGATGGAACGACAGGCCCCTTGTTGCCACGAATTCAAAAAGTGTACCACGTGAGTGTCCTCGTGCTCGTGCAATGCGGCGGGGGAATAGTAGAATGCGCTGAATGTTGAACTCGCGAACAGGTCAACTTTACTGTGGTATCCCTTATTTTCGTATTTGCTTGCGTTGTAGGTGTCGGCTGAGCGTCCAGGACGGACGAAACTCTGATATTGACCGCCTGAAAAGGGGTTTTTGACAGGCGCGTTCTCAAACGTGGTATTGAATGATCGATATGGTTTTGGCAAGGTCATCCTTCTCGGTAGAAATATCCTTCGATCAACTAATGGAGGGGGCCAATAATTTTAATGTTTTTCTTTCCAGGATCTGTATTCCAAATGATTGGTTACAGCATTCAATCTGCTGCCTTGCCTTTTCCAGCCTTCGTATTTGGGTATGCCATCAACGGCATCGGGATGGCAATGCAGGTCCGTTTTTTTTTCAATGAATTGGTCTCTTATCTCACTGAGCTTCCCAGGATGCTCAGGCAAATGGTTTCGTAGCTAGCCTCAAGGATAACGCAGAAACCAAGATGGGAATTTTGCACGCAGTACGTATGCCTTTATTTCATCGTCCACCGCATACAGCTAAACGAGGGTAGGCTTATGGTATGGTTCCTCGTGAGTTGCGCCGGAACGTGGTACTCACATGTCGGACGTTAAAGGTGCTGGTGCATTGTCATCTCCGCTCGTTTCCACGCAGTTTGCTCAGCTTTCACACTGGTCCTTCCATTATCTCTTCTCCTTGGGTATCGCATCGATAAACACCGTGCTCTTGATTGTAGTCTTCCGCTTGAAGAGTCAGGATGGTCTGTTTCTACCTAGTAACTCACTTGTATCCACCGCTCACAATATTCAAGAGTGCTTGGCTCAGATCGGACAGCCTAGAATGGAGCAAAGCGAGAGCGAAAACAGCCCCTTCAGACAGATATTTGCATTGAAGGACGTCCACCTTCTTGCCGTGTTCATTCTCGTCTATGTTGGCGTGGAGGTTACCCTCGGAGGTATGTTTCGTATGGTGTCCCGATCCTCTGATTCATGCCGACGATGATCAGGCTGGATCGTGACGTATATTATCGACGTCCGTGGTGGTGGACCGTCATCGGGATATATATCATCAGGATTTTTTGGAGGTGCGTGGATCAATGGAGTGTTCGATTCCTTCCCAACTACATGTCGATGTATTGACAGGTCTTATGGTGGGCCGTGTTGCATTGTTGTGGCTCAATCAGAAGGTATACCTTGTCTCACTTGCGTTGTTACACTTCTCCATACCTTCAGGTCGGAGAACGAAGGGTGCTATTCATTTATGCCGTTCTTGCTATCGGATTGGAGTTGGTCGTTTGGCTAGTACCATCTTTGATCGGTGATGCCGTGACCGTTTCCATCATCGGTGTCCTGCTGGGACCTATGTACCCGATTGCGATGAATCACTCTGGACGGGTACTACCACCTTGGCTATTGACTGGTAAGCGCTGTCGAAGCTCGGGAAATGATTCGGGAATTCACGGGATACGCAAAGGTTCGATCGGATGGATCGCTGGTTTTGGTCAAGCAGGATCAGCGTTGTTGCCTTTTATAACAGGTACGATCGCAAATAAGTCGGGCATTGTCTCCCTGCAGCCTCTGTGAGTATGATTTTTTGGTAGCAGGGCCGCTCTTACGTATTGCGAACAGATTGGTAGCCATGATGGCATTCATGACGATCCTTTGGGCTCTCGTTCCTAGCAAGGGCTCATGGCGCACGGAATGATGGTACGAAATAAATAAAAAATCAACCGCCCTTATCGAGGATAAAGTGTCCATGCATACACTAATTAGATTGTATGAAATATCGGTGTATTTTGTATGCTCTAACTGCAAACGCCTTCGGTGCAACCACAAACTTTCACTTCAGCCAAGAACAACTTCTCGTTCGATTCAAAGTATGTATCATGGGATGATTAGATGTTTGTCAGCCATCAGCGTGGTGAGAGTTAACGTTGAGTTTCACAAGGCTCCACGTTGCCGTGCATATGAGGACGATGTGTAGCCAGTCGCACCTCGTGCATTCTTCCTTCGTGTCTTTCACCTCGAGCTGACACCCCCAGCACTAGACGCTTGCCGGCCTCTCCGTTGTCTCCGCTGGACTCGGAACTTGAACGACGGAGAACCGTTGAGCCAAGCTTTCGAGGTCGATTCCGACCACGGTCATAGTCCGAACAACGTGCATTCTACAACGATGACAAAGAGAGAAAACAAATGCTACACCCCTGAAAATGCATCTGTTTATGGCGACTTTTGCCAGACCCCGCACCTCGCACCTCGCCAATCCCACCACCGTCGCGACCGTCGCATCACCCGTGCATCATGACCGCCAGACACACATCCAACTGCTTCAACGTCGGTATCATCGCCGCATATGCCGCCCTGTCTTCCTTCCTCATCGACACCTGTGCTCCATGAATCTTGAGCGTCTCGAGCGGACACCGCGACCGCCCTACGAACGTCCTAAACTCCTCATGCCGCCACGCGCTCGGAATGATGTCCAGATCCCTGATCTTGAGATGCTGCAGCGAGGGCAGCGTGAGCGCGTCCAACAGAGAGCCGACACCATAGAGTACGACGACGTCGAGCGAGCGCAGCCGCGCGTGCGTGATCGCCCGCGGCGGCGGCGTGACGTCCTGCCGGGTTGAGACGAAGACGGGGGAAAACACAAAGTCCTCGAGGTTCGGACAGAGTGCGAGGAGCGTCAACACGATCGATCCTTGTCCTAAGTCCTGCTGACGGCTCGCCCGAGCGAGCGTGACGCGCAGCTGCGTCAGATGCGTCCAGCCGGGGTCGAACGCAGACAGCGCGTCCGTACTGAGCGTGGTCGCGTTGAGCGTCAGACTGCGTAGCTGTGGTTCGGGCGTAGACTGGGCGACGATCGTGATCTTTCGGGTCGCGCAGAGGTCGCCTTCCAGCGTGAGGTGCTCGAGCATGGGTACGTCCATGAGCAACAAGTCCGCCGCGCTCGGATCGTCAAACTTGACGTGGAGCCGGACAGACCGGCTTGTGTATGGCTGCAGGAGCTCCGTCACTTCATAACGCCACACCGGGTTGTCGAGCGGTCGACGGGTGTCGACGGCAAGCGACAGCGGGTAGCCCCGTGCGCGGGAGAGCCAGTGGTGGTAAAAGAACAAGCCCGGCTGCTGCCCCCGATGGTGGCTCGGCCGGACCGATAGCGAACACCACAACCTCGGCGTGCCCAGCGCCACCCTACGCCACCCTCTACAAACTCCGGTCAACAATAACGGCGCCGTTCGCGTGTCCGGCTCGATGTGCGTCTCGGGTGGCAAACACCGCACGAAGATCTCGCCGAGAATCTCCGATGGTAGCCGCCGAATGCAGGACACAAGTCCTTGGTGGACCTTCATCGAGGCGACGATCTGGCTGTGCTTGTCGAGGAGCTGTTGGTGCACATCGCAGACGCGATGCATGATCGATTCGACGGTGGCGAGCTCGGTGGTGATGTCGTCGAGTTGGATTTGGCGTTGCTGTACGATCACATCGATAGCGTGCATGTCCTGGCCGGTCGCGGAGTAATTGGTATTGCTGTATTTGGAGTAGGGCGTATTCAGGCACGGAAACTGCACACACACGGACCCACCATCCCACAGCATCAGAGCGAGAGCAGCGACTTTTAGAAGCGAGAGGAAAGAAAAGAAAAGGAAGGACTGACATTGGCACAAGGATCGGGAAGCTACATGCGATCAACGATATGCACGTCGAAAACAGGATATCCAGGAATGAGGAAACGAGGAGCAACATGGAATGTCAACGGTCAGATCTGTTGGCAGAGTTGGCAAGACACGAACACACTCACCAGTGCTTGGAGGAGCTCGTCGACCGACATGACTGTATGTCGACGGATCCCGGTACGAGCGTGATGATAGGAGGTGAACATCAAGTCACGTCTGCGAGGGGAGCGGGGGATAGCAAAAGGAGTGAGAATGAGAATGAGAAGAGAGAATGACGCCTTCTCGGATCCTAAAATAAGAATGAAAAGGAGCGTCACGGTTAGTCTTTAAATCCCCAGCATGGCAAACACGAGGACTCGGATCCGTTGACACGATGACGGAAGGCACGTCGGACGGCGTTCCGGGAATCGCGTATCTGGGGCTGCTGCACGAAACGTCGGATAGGAAAGACAGGGAAAACTGATATCTCGCTGTGTGCACGGTACAAGTTGTTTATAGTGGCGCCTTCGGAATAAACCTAGAATACTCACGGAATACTCACCCGTATCCACAATTTCCGGTAGAAAACACACACGGTTTGGGGGTAACGAGGGGAACCATTATTTGCGTACGTCATAACTTGGGGTAAGAAAGATGCAAGCGCTAATGCCCCTGACAGTCCAAGCCCGACGGACCCATTCACACCCACGCTCCCTTACCGTGCGAGTGCCGTCATGGAATATTGAATATCGAGTCCTTCCGAGCGTACAAAAGTTTTACAAACTGGTCAGCAAACAGTTCGATTCAGGGTTAATCTCATGCTATCCGTTGAATCGCCTTCATCACCGCAGACACATCGATCGGCACCTCGTATTCGCCTTCCCCCTTTGGCAGCGCGTCCGGTGGAAGAGTACCAACGCTATATTGTCTACGATTCCTCGCAACGCATCAGACGACAGTCCACATCCAGAAATAGACCACTCACCGTCCCTCCCGCAACGCAACATACTGCACGCCAACCGCCTCGACCGAAACGGCCGCATCCCGGACAAACACCCCAGGAGGAAACATCTCCATTACCGTTGCATGCGACGAAGGTGGCACGAATACGCTATCCGCCATATGTTCCCCATACACCCCAATGACGATCTTTGTTACGTCAGCTACGCTCGATTTATCGACACTCAAGGTATCGCTCTCACCGTAGACTGCGCAATCGCCCGCATACGCTCCACCCAAGGTGCCTCGGCGGCCACAACGTGCACCGTATACCCATGCTCAAGCTCCTGGAGCGCACTGATGAGTTTCTCGTGATCTGCCTTTTTCGCTTTAGGCCCCGCCGCTGCGTCTTGGCGCGATAGATACGTGACGACCGTCTCCGGCTTGGAGAACCACTCACGCCCGGGCACCTCCTCCGCCACGTCCAGGAATCGAGCCACGTTGCGTCGAATCGGCTCCCACCAATACTTGGCAGCCTTGAGTTCGACGAGCGGAACGGCAAACGGGGGCACGTCGGCCCGTGCGCGGCGTGCTGCGCCTTGATCGGCCACGACCACGCGTCGGATCAGGTACGGAGCAGCCAGGAGCGCATAGTCGGCCCAGTCTTCCTTGAACATGAGTCCGAGGGTCGGAAAAGCCGCTTTGGCGAGGAAGGGGTGAAAGCCGCATGGAGATCGGTGACGAGGGAGGGTGGACTCATCCCCCTCCTGTTTTGCCAACAAGGCAGGCACGTTGGGATAAAAGACGCGTCGGGGCGGTGGGAGCGTCAGTGCGTCGGGAGAGAGGGAGGTGTCCAGCGTACTGTAGGTGCGCCAGAGGGATAAGAGGGTATAGTTGCCTAGGCATGCGAGGTGAGTAATGTGAGGGTCGTGCTGGGATAGGGAAGAACATACTTGGTAATGCATCTGTGACGAGCCAGCTGACGCCATGGATCCTGTGTGAGGACGATGAGTAACACAATATATGCGCGTAATTGTGTGGGGTACTCGCAGACCACCAAACTGCCCCAACTTGTCCCTCGCCTGTGCACTGGATAGCACTTGCCAGTCTGACGACCGTGGGGTCGCACTCGAATCTTCAGCTGACGAGGCGATAGAGGCCAGCGCGGGAAACGACGGGTCGTCTGTAACAACAAAGAAGGTGCCGTTGAGAGCGAACACGTTGTCCATGATCGTATGCCCTACAACATGTCTGAGCAACCAGGATGCAGATCAACGTCCCGCGTACCTGGAACATGCTTCAACACCTTCGTCGTCGGGATGTCGTCGCCCCAGTGTTGGATTCCGTCGTTGACGCCCGTGGACCCAAAGATGTATGGTTGGAATGACACGGCGTTGGGTGCAAACGACGACTCGTTCAATTTGGCAGCCTGCTTGAGCGCATTTTCGGAGACCAATTTTTCTTCCCAAGACCAGTCTCCGTAGATCAAGTCGTCCAAGCTGTCTTTCCCGGTGTCTTTGACGCCCGAACGCGATGTTCCATTGATGTTTGTGACGGAATTTTCGAGGTTGTAGAAAATAACGAAGACGGCGAGAGAAACGAGGAGGAGGGAGAGCTCTCTCCGTGTGGGTGGAGAATACCAAGGCATGATGAAAACGAGCACAACAACAAATATGCCAAGTAAGTATACACTAGAGTATGTCGTAACCCCTGCGCCCATTTCTCATATCTCCGTTCGAGAAATGCTCTTCGTCGTCGAGTCCCACCCGTAGGACGTCGAACAGATCTCTCTCTTACCAGGATTTCCGACGCGGGCAAACCAATGAGATACACCAACAAGCACCGGATCACAGACAAATGCCCAATTATCAAAAGATCCCTTTCCAATCGTTTGTGAACATACTAGTACTACCTACTGATAGATCGTATAGCGTACTAGGGGTCTTTGACGAACCGGCCCACTCCTCGGGATAAAACTTCTTCGCCTGGTCCGGCGCGAGGCCATCCCAAACGCCTGGATTTATTTCCGACAGCTGTGGCTTTTCGATCACCTTGACTCTGAGCTTCTGTGCGTCTTCCTCGGGCGGGTCTCGGGCTGACATTTTGGACAGAGAGGATTGGATCGTCATGAGCAAGTTGACAACCAATCAGCACGACGACGAGTCGAAGTCCAGATCTGTCTGCGTTCCGACGTTCCCAGTAGCTTTACTTAATTCAGCGTCGTCCTCCTTCCCAGGACTGTCTCAGGAAACGACCAACACTTGCTCCACGTCCCTCGTCGACCCAAATTCGTCCGAGTTTTTCAAATAGAATGTACAGGTCGCCATGAAACACGTCGCATGGGTCAACGCGCTCGCACGGAACTCGTTGACAAGCATGTAGGTCCAACCCAAACATTCGACATTCGGCCCTGTCAGCTTATTTCATACGCGCCTACCAGGCGCGCGTCAATAATCCTGCACAAACAAAAGGTCAGCGGGATGCCCTGCACCCGCTGGGGTCCGTGTAGCTGGCTCTCTGCAGCGGACTTGATGGCACTCGATCAAGCCTTTGCAAGTCCCGAGGAGTTTAAGCGGATTTAAGAGAGCAGCGCGGTCGTCGTCGCCAACCTCTTGGCCGCTTCGGATAATCTGGGACGACCAAAGACATACACTGACGCTCAGCATCCAAATGAACGATGATAGATCGGCCGGTCATTTCACTCTAACTTGCGACGAGCCATTGGTTGTGTGGCGACGATGTCACCGATTCCGCAGCGTTGCTAGGTCATAGCGGGAGAAGACTGTTGGCGCCTACAGAGAACAGTATCAAACATTCTCTCCTAAAGATCACTTGTTGCGCAATTCCAACATACAATCATCTTCATGTACATACACTAACGGTCGCAAAGCTATCTTCGATCACTATACATCCCGGTGCGCTTATCCTGAACTTTTACAAGATGTTCAATCTTGCTCGTCCAAGCCGGGGCCGTAGTTGTACTGGTTTCCAGAGACGCACAGGACCTGTGGGGACGATCAATGAGCACCCTCCATAGTCACGAAGCAGTACAAAGGCCTGACCTCGCCGGGATATAAGTTCGTACAACCCTGGTTCACGTTCGGGTTGTTGTGGCGCAACGTGTCCAATGAGATGTTGAACCTGCGCGTGATGACATCGCAAATGTCCCCGGTCGCCACAACGTAGGTGCTTGTGCAATCTTGGCCTTTATAACCAATACAGATGACCTATATAGCATTCAGGGCACTGGTTCAGTCTTGCTGGACAACATTGGCGTAAGGCCACCTCACCTTGTTCGCTGGGAGATTGGTACAACCCGAGTTGATCCACGGGTTCACATGTCTAAGCTGGAAGCTATTGATCACGAATTATGTGGTGAGCTGCCGACTCATCAGCGATATTGATAATCGCGTGGCTCACATGGAAACGCGGTCCCTGGTAGTAATGAGGTTGCAGGTTGCACCCGGGGCAACATACACAGAGCGACTGCAGACTTGGGCTGTCAAGTCGGTTGCTGTTTGGGTTATACAAGACTAAGAAACAAGGTCGGGGAAACATCATATCAACATCCACGAACCCTCGAAAAAGGCGGCGGCAGCAATCGCAGCTTTGATGCTAGGGGTAAGAATGAACATGTCGAGTCGTTGAAGGGTATTCACTGATGAATGGGGTTTCTGCTGCAAAACGGTGAGGGTTTAAATACCTCTTCAAGTCCGGAGATTCAATCCTTTTTGCCAATGTCGCCACAGGACCGACTTGAACAAGAAGACTTACGAAAGGGCGCTGAGAGTTGACCGCACGGAGTAGTCACCTTGCGGTCCCTGCCAGTGAAGTTTCTGCGATACTTACTCAACTCGGACCCATTTGGTTCCAAAACAAAAAGCGCGGATATTCCTGAGCGCGGTGAAGTGAGGCATACGAGTTACGATATCAGGGCAACAGCAAGCGACTGGGAGGGAGGGAGATCTTCAGAAGCAATGCTTCGGTTCCTAACAGAGAAGCGGGCGGGTTCATGTGATGCCGGCGCAAGATAGATCGAAGCCCCTGAAGCATTTCAAGGTTTATGACCGCCGAGAATACTCTTACTATTCGGATCCTGAACTATTGTCTTCATTTCAAGAGAAAGCAATCTAATCGATTCCCAACAGCTAACATACTTGTGCGATTGGGAGTCTCAGGCAAGCCTGTGGACGCATATAACCACGTGTTCTCATATCCAACGACAATTTGATCACGTTCCGAGATTTTGGAGAGTCGTGGGGTCAAGTTTAAGTAAAATCCTTTGATATACGGCATTTTCAATAGGAGGGGGCAGCGCTGCGGCTCTGACTACCTGATGAGCGCTGAGGATCTACCCCGCCCGTGGGATCGTCCTCGTGTCTTTGACGAACCGGCCCACTCCTCGGGATAAACCTTCTTCGCCTGGTCCGGCGTGAGGCATCCCAAACGCCTGGATTTATTTCCAACATGACTCTGAGCTCAGTCTGTGCATCTTCCTCGGGCGGGGTCTCAGGCACGGTCGTTACTATCCAAGGACATGGTGGACAACGAGGATGGAATATTTCATGAACAGCCAAGCAGCGCTCCGACGTTCCCAGTCCTCGTCATCGGTGTTCTCCTTCGCGATTCCAGCTTTACTTATGTAATTCAACGTCGTCCTGACTGTCTCAGGAAACGACCAACACTAGTGGCTCAACGTCCCTCGTCGACCCAAATTCGCCCGAGTTCTTCAAATAGAATGTACACGTCGCCATGAAACACGTCGCATGGGTCAACGCGCTCGCACGGCACTCGTTGACAAGTATGTAGGTCCAACCCAAAATTTCGACATTCGGCCCTGCCAGCTTGTTTCATACGAGCCTACCAGGCGCGCGTCAATCATCCTGCACAAACAAAAGGTCAGGTGGATGCCCTGCCCCCGCCTGGGTCCGTGTAGCTGATTCTTTGCAGCGGACTTGACGGCGCTCGATCAAGCCTTTACAAGTCCTCGCCGACGTACTAAGACAATCTGGAGTCGGCGCCTACCCGCTCCATACCCAGAACGCGTGTCCGCCAAGCGGCCAGCAGTTCATCGTGGATACGACCCCCGGGGTTACGCAATCGCACGAGGAGTTTAAGTAAGCGGATTCAAGAGAGCAGTGCGGTCCGAGTCGTCGCCAACCTCTTGGCCGCTCCGGAGAATCTAGGACGACAAAAGACATACACACTGACGCTCAGCATCCAAATGAACAATGATAGATCGGCCGGTCATTTCACTTGAAATTGCGACGAGTCACTGGTTATGTGGCGACGATGTCGTCACCGATCTTCAGCGTTGCTAAGTATTAGCGGGAGAAGACTATTGGCGCCTACAGAGAACAGTATGAAACATTTTCTCCCAAAGATCACTTGTTGCGCAATTTCAACATACAATCATTTTCATGTACATACACTGATGCGGCTCCAAAGCTATCTCCGATTCTGACCACCATACATCCCGGTGCGTCTATCCCGAACGTTTACAAGTTGGTCAATCTTGCTAGTCCAAGTCGGGGCCGTAGCTGTACTCATCGCCAGAGACGCACAGGACCTGCGGGGATGACCAATGAGCACCCTCCAATAGTCACGAAGAAATGCAAAGGCCTGACCTCGCCGGGCTCCAAGTTCGTACAACCCTGGTTCACGTTCGGGTTGTTGTGGAACAATGTGTCCAATGGGATGTTGTACCTGGCCGCGATGATTTCGCAAATGTCCCCGGGCCGCACAACGTAAGTGTTTATGCAATCTTGGCCTTTATAACCAATGCAGATGTCCTATATAACATTCAGGGCACTGGTTCAGTCTTGCTGGACAACATTGGCGTAAGGCCGCCTCACCGTGTTCGCTGGGAGATTGGTACAACCCTGGTTGATCCACGGGTTCACAAATCCAAGCTGGAACCTATTAATCATGAATTATGTGGTGAGCTGCCGACTCATCAGCGGTATGGATAATCGCATGGCTCACGTGGAAACGCTGTCCCTGGCAGAAATGATGTTGCAGGTATCACCCGGGAAAATATACGCTTTGCGACTGCAGTCTTGGGCTGTCAAGTCGGTTGCTTTTTGGGCTATACCGTGGCAAGACTAAGAAACAAAATGAGGGAAATACCATATCAACATCCAGGAACCTTCGAAAAAGGTGACAGCAGCAATCGCAGCTTTGATGCTGGGTGTAAGAATGAACATGTCGAGTCGTTGAAGGGTATTCACAGATGAATGGGGTTTCTGCTGCTAAACGGCGAGGGTTTAAATACCTCTTCAAGTGGCCGCAACATGATGAAGACCGACTTAGGAGACTTACGAAAGGGCGTTAAGAGTTGCCCGCATAAAGTAGTCATCCTGCGGTCCCTGCCAGTGAGGTTTCTGCAATACTTGCTCGACTCGGACCCATTTCGTTCCAAAAAGTGTGGACATTTCTAAGCGCGGTGATGCGAGATGCAGGGCGGGAGAGGAGAGGTATACGGATTACGAGGGCAACAGCAAGCCACTGGGAGGGAGACTGCATCAGTTGGCAGATCTTCAGAGGCAATGCTTCTGTTCCTGTTAGAGAAGCGGGCGGGCTCATATGATGCCGGCGCAAAACAGATCGAAGCCCGTGAAACATTTTCAAGGTTTATGACCGCCAAGAATACTCTTACTACTGTATTCGGATCCTCAGTGAACTATCGTCTTCATTTCAAGAAGGGATTAGTGTGGAGAAATGGATGTACAGCAATCTGATCCAAGCACGATGATACATGTAGTTACAAATCCCAAACAGCTAGCATACTTGTGTGATTGGGAGTCTCAGGCAAGCCTTTAGACGCATATAACCCCGTGTTCTCAGATCCAACGACAGTTTGAATACGCCGAGACTTTGGGGTTGTGGGGTCAAGTTTAAAATCCGTTACGGCATTCTCATTTTCAATAGGTTTAGGCAGCGCTGCGGCTCTGACTACCCCGTGACAGCATCATACAATGCATATCACTTGTTCCTAACAATATCACCATGCTGACCTCCGATCGCCGCGTTCACGTCAGAGATGCAGATTCGAACGTTCTAGCCTTCCATTAAACTGGTCTGGACCCAGGCACGGGGCGATTCATCTATACATACATACTCTGTGGTCGTAATATTGGTTCCAATTCCTGTTGCTAGGCAGTCCTGCCAGCATCCATTGGGACACCTTTCCGCCGTCGTTGTTACTTTCCGAGAGTGGCTCCCTCCAATGTCATTACCTATGACAGAACACACGAATGCCCACAGTCGCAATGGTGGTTCGCCATCCTCCTTGACGACATACAGATGCGGATAATGCACAGTGACCCCCTCTGCGTAGTTCTCGGTTCTTTTGGACGACGGCATTGACCCATTGAGAACGAATTATCGAAAACTGGCACTGGAAGTATCATCTGTGCCAGTGAAAGTAGATAATTCAGTGAGCATACACTCAAGATATCATTAGTCGAGTGCAACACCACTCACCTTGCCACTACGCAAGATTTCGTGGTTTCGAATGCATCCAAGCTCGGCTGCCGCAGGCGACTGACTCACAAAAAAAATCATCTGGGCATCTTCTATCAAGAACAGACCAGACCAGAATTTCCACCGTTCGAGGCACTCCGATGTTATGGATAGCGGCGTTGGCATAACGAGATCGTTCTCCCCAACAGCCTGCAGGTGGGTCAGTCTACATCAAGTAGTAAGTAACACGCGGAACAAACGAATCGTGATCAGAAGGCATGTTGTGTAGTGAATAGGACGTGGGATGAGTGTCTGGGATGGAAATGAAGTAAGGGGCGCTTGCGCATATCTGGAGGAATCTGGGCGCCTAGCCGGATACCGACCTAGCACAAACGGTGATGTCGCATTTCAATTTCCGTATCACTTGCCGAACGGTACAGCACGTAGAGATGATGATATTGATATTCTTCCGCTA
The DNA here is from genome assembly GCA_038091095.1 of Leccinum incarnatum. Taxonomy (NCBI): domain Eukaryota; kingdom Fungi; phylum Basidiomycota; class Agaricomycetes; order Boletales; family Boletaceae; genus Leccinum; species Leccinum incarnatum. Next base: position 57,515 of record JBBPNG010000020.1, read on the forward strand.
GTTACCCGTGAAAACGGGCGAACTTGAAATGATGGATGAAAGTTATCGTTCCGAATGGGACACGGAGAGTGGATTCGGCGATTGCAAATTACAGTTCATTAGCCGTCGCGCACCTGTATTTTATTGCATGAACGTTCCGAATCTTTATTGTCATAAATGATGAGATTCATAGATGGCGCTCGCGGGTGCTTCAAGTTGGGATGGCCTTCTGCGTATGCTCTCTCTTTTTTTCCCCGGCTGTATGCCCAAACAGATGGCAAACGGGCTTCTACTCTGACAGATCCGGGAATTCCTCGTGGAAGCCGCTGCCAACTTCCGTTGGCTTTGTCTGTCGCCGCTCGCAGTGAGGAACCATGATGATTATCCGTGTCTATAAATACTTTCACAGCGTTTCAGTATTACATACCTTCATGACTCCCGATAATGTGGCTTATCGAGTGCCTTCTGTGCATGATGGTAACGAAAAAGTGTGCGCAGGTGAGCAATTGGCCCCGCCGGGCCCGCCCGTGGGATCGTCCTCGTGACGAATTGTGGCGCGCGAGTGAAGGGTGCGGCCACGTCGCTCGTCCGGGCCTGTTTCAGCGCACCCGCCCGCCACGGCGGCCACCCTCTGCCTCCATTTTAAATTCCCATTACTGTCTATTTCAGGTAACCTGGCCACGTGAGAAATTTATGTAAAAAACAGAGCTCGTCTCCGATCGTCTGTAGCACCTCAACGCCCACTCGGAACTCTTCGGAAACGATACCATTCGACTCGGAACAGCCCAGCGATCCCATCCCGCATAGACCGGTACGGAAAAGGCGAGTTCTTGGAAATTCGAAATTTGGCATTCGGGGTTCTGTTTGGTAGAAGGCTACTGACTCCCAGCGCCTTGATAGAGATGGCCCAGGGCAAAAAACTCACACCAGAGACACAATGGGCCATTGTCAGGCTCTCCCGGATGTTGAAAAATGATCAGATTGCCGTTGGCCTTGATGTCTCACCTCGTGCTGTTAGACGGGTAATCTCGTATTTTTACGAGCACGGGATGGTCCCCAGCGATGAAGAAAAGCCAGCTGAGACACAGGTAGCCAGAAATAGAGTGCTGGATGAAGCCAATATTGACGTGCGTGTCGTTGATTTTGTCACTTGATATCAATTGATTGACCATAACAGTTTTTGCTCAAAACAATTCAAAGGACACCGGATTTGTACCTTGATGAACTGCAAGAGATGCTCAAGGCATCCAGTGGGGTCGAGGTTTCACGCGCGACCGTTTGGCGCTCACTACGCCGTTCTGGACTGACGATGAAAAAGGTATACGTCTAAAGTATAACGTACATTATGTCCTTGTTCAAGTTGAAATGCTTGCTTGTTTTCTAGATGACACGTGTTGCTGCGGAGCAATCAGCTGAGAAACGACTCGAGTACATTACTAGAATTGGTCAGTATGAAGCAGGGCAGCTAGTTTTTGTCGACGAGAGTTCTGTCGATCGTAGGACCACCTATCGTGGGCGTGCATGGTCAGTCAGAGGAACGCTAGCCCAGCGCAAAGCATTTTTTGTGCGTGGACGACGGTAAGCCCTTATTTTTCTTATGCTGCTGCTGCTACTCATCTTGAAAAGCTTTTCCGTGCTTCCAGCACTCTCGCTAGGTGAAGGTATCATTCACTGTGATATCGTCGAAGGATCATTCTGTACGGAAACATTTACGGAATTTATTGAAGGCCTGCTTGGCAAGATGCAGCCATATCCCGCCTCGAACTCTGTCATTGTGATGGACAATTGCAGAATTCATAAGCATGCGGATATTCTGAAGATGATTGAAGATAGGTAAGGTGTTTACATTGCTTAGGAATCTGTGGGCTAAGTACTGTGTGTGTAGAGGCATGCGTTGTGAATTTTTGCCGCCCTATTCTCCGGACTACAATCCCATTGAACTGGCATTCTCTGCCATGAAATACCACCTTCGTCGCAATGGAGATTATATGCGCATGGCAATGTCAGTACTTTCTGACGAGCAGATATATGTCACGCTGCTCCGTGCTTTATATACCATCACGCCTCAAGATTCGTATGGTTGGTATTCACACTGTGGTTATGTTTGACATATGATGTATCAGTCGTCTGTAGTTCTTTCGTACGAACAATATTTCATTGTGCTTTCGTTGATGCAAAACTTGCAAGTGCTTGCACAAACTGGTCGCGTCACCCACGCTGTAGTCTCTTCCCACAACGGGAACACTTCCTCTCGTCCCATCACCCACTCAAAACCCACCTCCAAGGCTCAACCCATGGCCACATCCCAGCCCTCCAGTGTAGTAGCCGCAACCGCCTCCTCCAAGGCAAAGGCAGACGGGAATGACCTCAACGCAGCCCCACAGGGAAAGCACGGGCGCGATGCCCTCGCCCAACTTGTTCCTATTGTCTCCCCCTTGCTACCACTTCCCGTGTGATCACGAGGTACAGCGAGCTGACTTGTCCAAGCGGACCACTTCCCACTTGAACGTCAAAGTTGACGTCCGTGAAGAGGATGACAACCAGGTATCTACTAAGAAGCGGTGAACTTCCTCAGACCTACCTGACGAGGCAAAGCTCTTTGTCGACCAGGACGAAAACGGGGCCCGGCTTGCCCCCTCGCTCGACATCCACATCGACAGTGAGACAGAGGTTGATCCACACGGCGATGAATGGGATGATCTCGACGCTGAGGACGCCGATGACCCCTTGATGGTCAGTGAGTACGTCAACGAGATCTTTGACTAGTACATGAAACACGTCAAGGTATTTTTCTACCATACATTCCACTCCTAGTCCGTCCACTCACCAGATTCTTCAGCTCGCTACCCTCCCTAACCCCAATTATATGCCAGTGTCAAGCCAAAAGGAGTTGGCCTGGTCCATGCGAGCCTGAGGTATCCTGCTTGACTGGCTCGTCCAGGTGTATGCTCGCTTCCACCTCCTCCCTGAGACATTCTTCCTGTGTGTCAACATTATCGATCGTTTCCTGTCCGCCCACGTCGTGTCGCTCACCAAGCTTCAACTTGTCGGCATCACTTGTCTTTTTATCTCCTCAAAGGTGGAGGCGCCGGAAATCGTGGCCCCTTCCGTCTCTCATTTTCTCCACTGCGCCAACTCCTCGTACACCGAGTCGGAGATCCTCCTTGCTGAGCGCTAGTACATGCTCAAGACGATCGAAGGCTGGAACTTGTCCTTCCCTAACCCGATGCATTTCCTCCGCCGCATCAGCAAGGCAGACAACTATGACGTCAAGGCTCGAACCATTGGCAAGTACCTCCTGGAGGTCGGCGCACTCGAATGGCGGCTCTTGGCTACCTCTCCCATCAGCAAATTTCGCCAAATCTATATAGCAATATGGTGCACTATGTAGTTCTATGTAGTGCTGTAGTCATTGTAGACTTCCCCCCTCTACATAGTCCTACATAAATGATGTAAGATCTGCATAGAACTATGGATCACACTGTAGCACTATAAAATACACACCTGAACTATGTAGACAGTCTTTTGAACAGCTATCACACAACTACATAGCACTATGTCAAACCACAATCACTTGTGTAGCAGGTAGTAGCATAGCATTCACGTAACATATGACTATGTAGACAGCTATCACACAGCTACATAGCTCTATGTCGAACCACACAATCACATAAATACTTGCGTAGCAGGTAGAAGCACTAGTGACGTCCTCGGGGTCGATCATCGCCAGAAAGCGAAACGGATCGGGCACGCTGCGTGATGACGAGCGCGGTCGAGCACTCTCTCGTCACGCCGTCTGCCGAGTCTTGACTGCCGCTGCGGTCACGACCATTGCCATTGATGTGTATACACTCCTCGGAGAACGATTCGCTCAGATCCTCGTCGAAAATGCGAAACAGAGCGAGCACGCCGCTGCGGCGCTGCCTGGTTGTAACTGGCAGGGACTCGTCCGCTACTTCCCAATGTCCGTTAGCGCGTGCAACCCAGTCTTGGTCCTGGTCTTGGTCCGAGTCGTATTGCCCTCTTCCGGTAGAGTTCCGCTCTCCTTCGTCTCCAACGCAGCCCAGGCAAAATCTGCAGCCCCGGCTGCCAACGTCGTCCCCTTAAGTATGTGTACTCTGGTGACGGAAGCAGACACATCCGATGTCTTCCTCGTCGTCTGAACCACCCCCGACCTTGTCTGAGCGCCGGAGGTTGCGATGTCCGATATTGTCGCGCGAGCGTTGTCACATTCCGGCGAGGAACGCTGTGTCGATACCCCCACAGTCCATTCCTCTTGTTCTTGTTCGGTTTGCTCAGTAGCACGCGCTCGCGACGCCATCTCGTTCACCTTCACGACAGTTGCAGCGAAGTATTAACATCCACGACGTTGAGGCGGTGGCGTTGCTTACAGGGCCCCACCCGTCCTCCTCTTCTCCGTAACACACATATTTCTCCCCACCCCGTTCACGAGACGAAGCAACGGCGGTGGACTTGATCGAAGTTGTTTTGTTCTGTTCCAGCTTCCGCATGCCCACGTTGAGGTGATCTGCGTGCGCATGCTGGTCCTCGCGTACGTCAAGCGCCGATGTCGAGGTCGACAAGACGTCCTCAACCTTCTCCACACCGGACAATTGTACTTCACTAGGTAGATGCCTGCCCGCTGGATTGCTCGCGGGAACATTGTTCTATATACATCAAAGGTCGCGTCAAAGGTTATATGTGAAGCAAGAAGTGAATGCAATTGTAAGACACTCACTCTCCGCTGTGTGGATCGAGTAAGCCCTTCCTGTGACTCCGAGTAGTCGACGTGCGAAGCACGCAGAGCAGTCTAAGATGTACCCCCCGGAGAGTGTAGCACAAGCCCTGAGACGCGGGACGAAACATAATACTGACAGACTGATATCGCGCCCCCTGAATCAATGATGTGAGGACGTTGAGTTATCGGCCACCGACTCGTCTTTAATCTCTCGACCTCTTCTTCTGTCTCGTGGACGTCACATGTCCGTTGCGTCCCCGCGGTTGAATCCTTGGTCGAAAATCTTCCCCTGACGAGTTCGGATTCCTTGGAGGATCGTGCACTCGCAGCAATGGCGACGACAGCTCCAGCGGCCACAACACTACTGCCTATAATTTGCGCAGTATCCGCGGTCGACTGATCCTTCGACGTTGAGACGCATGCCAGAGACGTCGATAGAGGTGGTCTAGGTCCAGAAGAGACCAAAACCGCACCGGATGCGTTCTCAGCAAGGATGCTCGCCTCGGCTTGAGATGTATTTAGGGATACCAAGCGCCTAAAGAGAGGTCAGCGGTGCCTCCAGAGACGGAGTGGTCACCCAACGGTTGACCCACGAACCTGTGTGCATTGCTAGAACCATTTGCCGTGGTCAGAACCGGAGCGCAAGCGACGTTCGTCAGGGCCGTCTCTGTGGTCGCAGCCGAGACCTCTTGCGAGGTGACTAGTCGAGAAGTGTCCTCCATAGTAGATACATTGTCTTGCTGGCTGTATGCGAAACACTGCCTGACGGAAAGGGCATCGACTCGGGCATCATTGGTGCGTTTTTCCTCTTGTTTCAATTCGTCTACAACTGCTAAATGGAGAGAATGCTTGACTTCCGGTTGACACGGAAGAATGCTACACGAGTCTGTGACCTCCTCGACGCGGCGACAGTCACTAGGGACAAGGTAAGAGACGGACGAATTCATGTTCGTATCAGTGGTACGCTTGATGTCTGCACTCTTACCGAGGCTTTCCTGATGCAACACATCCGACATTTCAAACGACCCGACCCTGCGTATCAATGAGCTTCCATGATAAAAACACGTATATGGAACATGCTCACGAGGATTTTATGACAGATGCGTGCGTTTCCTCAACATCAAGGGAAATCTGATCATGTTCCATCTCTTCGCCTCGCCGTTCCGAAGACACGACAAGAGTACCCTGGATGTCTCTGCGGGCATCGAGCACATCTTTCGTTTGTGCACAGGACTCCGCCAGTACAGACGAGGCAGAATCATGCACATCCATTGATGCAATGCTGCTTAGCTGTACTGTCATTCCCACATTCGACCCCAAGGACCTCTCTTCGGATGACACCGCTCGAACTGGATATAGTAAAACTCACTCGCACGGTGGGCATAAGAACGAGGCTTCGGGTTCAAGTCTTCGATCCCCGGACTTGATCGCTACACATACATAGTGGAACCACTTGTCGCACCTGCGTACATCGTATTAGGGTCAGTCCCGCGATACCTTCCCACTGGGTACTTACATGTCACACTGTATGAACTATACAATAAAGTGATTCAGAACCCATTCGAATCAAGTGTAGGGAAAGAAAAAACTACCTGCATGTGCCACTGGCTAAACATACCTAGGAGCTTGGGCCACGTTGCATCACATTCGTCATGTTTCGAAGGGGATGACTCAACGAACGGCGCGCTAGGCAGAGTTAGAAGAGGCGATTTCACGGAGGATGACAACGGTGTCTTCATCGCCTGGTTTTCGTGGTATATCTGAGTAGGCGTGCGCGAGTCTTGGCCAACCTTGTCATTATGAATAGGGGACTATGATACGGGTAGTGTCACGGGTTGGTGCTGAACTTCAACTTTATCGTCCACTGGCAGTCCCCAGTTAATGGTCACAATCTGGCCCCGCCGAAAGTGGAACATTTCCTGTGAATTTTGTCTTGATTCCGGTGTGCGTTTGGTGTTCTGTTGATCTTCAGCGCTGTATCATGGCACGAAGCGAAGGGTCGACGTACAAATCCCGCCTGCGGAACATCATCCATTGGCATAGGAGTCCCATCTGCACAACTCTCTCGCTCCATCTCCGTCACTTCTTCATCGACAGCATCCCGCTTCCTTGGAATGACTCTGGAACTACTATGTGAATCTTGAGCGGTTTCTGCTTTGCGAGCACCAAGAGTTCGTTCAACGATGCGTTGGGACCCCCCCGATAACCGCGACCCAGCGCGATAAGGTACAGAGCGCCGCTCAGAACTGTTTTCACGAGCCACGTCTTCTCCGTAACACACACATTTCTCCTCACCCCGTCCACGAGACGAAGCAACGGCGCCTGTGCGAGTGCTGGCACTTTGGTTCCTCGTCGACTTGTGTGGCCACGGGTTCATCTACGTCCGAATCATCGAGCGATGTAAGCGGAGAAAGGTTCCACTCAGCAATCGGAGTCCTTAAGGGTGAGTAGGAGGGTCGTGCAATATCGACGGGACGACGGCGAGCGACTCGGGCACTGATGTGAAAGACGTAGGGTCGACGCCCGCGACTCCTGCATGCGTCGATGCTGATGTAGAATTTTGCTGCGGGTGCAGGGACGAACGCTCGAAAAGCGAGTGGGTGGTTGCGAGAGCATCAGAGGTGTATTGTCTAGCACGGGTGTTGACATCCCAGACGTGTCGACAAGAGCACACCACACCTCTTCCTCATCCGGTGTAAAGCAAGGATCGGGAGAACCAGAGGGTGTTGCGTACCGTGATGTTGTCGCTGAAGGGATGAACAAAGAATGCTGTAATGGTGATGTAGAACATAATCCGTGCATGTCCATTGGGAAAAACGTAGGATCAATGCCATTGTTTCGAGATGGTGCTCAGATGGCTCGTTGCCCGCCAAAGTCGTAGGTGTAATGGGTAAATCGATGTCTTCAGTCGCGACTTGAGACGAATCTCCCATGGACACAGCGATGGATTGAGGCTCGCGCCCAAAGGTTGCGACAGGCGCTCCCGAGCCCGTTATAGAAGTGAAACCGCGCTTGAGGCAGGAATAGAAGTAAAACCAGCAGAACTTGAGCATAACGGCTATATGCGCGCATAACAAGGAGATCCGGGCCGTGAAAAACGTACATACATACTTTTTGAATGCACGTTTGTAGGC
>JBBPNG010000021.1:0-65078 GCA_038091095.1 Leccinum incarnatum
TCCTCGTTTGATGCGCCCATAGTCGTGTGGAATATCGAGCGCTTGAAGGGTTTGTGCTGGCTGTCTCTCCGTTTAACTTTACCGCTATCGGCGGTAACCTTCCGGGAGGTGTGCTTCTATCTAGTTTCTCAGCTAATTCTGTTTTGAAGTTGTTTTCACTTAGTGCCCGCATTGGTTGGGAATGTCGTGGTCTGGAAACCCTCGCCTGCAGCCACTTACTCAAATTACATCGTCTACCAAATTCTCGCTGAGGCTGGTGTTCCTCCTGGTGTCATTCAATTTGTGCCCGGCCCGCCGCCCGAGGTCGTGGCGCAAGCTATTGGACATCCCAGTTTTGCGGCGCTGCATTTCACCGGGAGTACTTTTGTGTTCAAGAAGCTCTGGAAGGATATTGCCGCGAATATCGATAAATACAAAGGTTACCCTCGGATTGTTGGTGAAACTGGGGGAAAGAACTTCCATATCATTCATAAGTCAGCAGAGATCCGCAATGCGGTGTTGCAGAGTGTCAGGGGAGGGTTTGAATACCAAGGTAAACCCACATCCAAATATCAACTTCAAGTTGAACCCTTTACCGCACCACAGGACAAAAGTGTTCTGCACTCTCCAGGTTGTACATTTCCTCTTCGATCTGGAATGGTGGATTCAAAGATCAGTTCTTGGCTGAGATCGCGAAGATCAAAGTTGGAGCCTTCCGAGACTTTTCCCATTTCATGGGTCCCGTTATGTACTGTTTCATCTCTATCGCGTGTGGTCTACTTTTGATAAGTGATTTGATATAGTGGCCGACCAGCCTACGATAAGATCCTGAGCTACATCGAGAAGGCAAAGGCCGCTGGTGGAGAAATTCTCACTGGAGGAACTGGTATGTTGGCGCATGCGCAAGCTGTCAAGCGCTCACTATTTTTGTGCCCCAGGGGACGATTCCAAGGGCTTTTTCATTCAGCCAACCGTCATCTTGACAAAGGATCCTCAATCAGTAACTATGACCGAGGAGATCTTTGGTCCGGTTTCTACGGTAATTGCCTGATTCCAAGTCAGTGGAGCTCACTATAAGGATGATGTCATACAGGTCTACGTATATGAAGATGCGGACTTCGAGAAGACCCTGGAATTGATTGACAATACATCGCCCTATGCGCTGACTGGTTCTATGTAGGCGCCGTGATGCATTCAGAGAACCGCATGCTGAACTTGGCTTTAGCTTCGCCGCTGACCGAAAGGCACTCCTCACTGCCACGAACAAGTTACGCAATGCGGCTGGTAATGTGTATTACAACGAGAAGTGCACAGGTGCTGTCGTTGGACAGCAGCCCTTCGGCGGAGGACGCGCGAGCGGAACCAACGATAAGGCGGGAAGCATCAGTATTTTCTATCGCTTCGTGTCTGCCAGAAGCATAAAGGAGAACTTCGTGGGGCTGGAGAATTTCCAGTATCCATCCAACATTATTTGAAAGGCAAAGTCAGCTCGAAGGTGTATTTACTTCGATCGAGCCTCCGAATTGTAGTAGTACTACCTCCGATACATTTGGGCAATTGGGTGTAGGTAACGGTGTGGCCACGAAAGCTTCCAATGATCCACGTTGTCTGACTATCGATTTTTTTCAAACACTGGCATGACATGGGTCTCGTTCGGTCGGCGGCGGCGAGTTCAAGGCTCCGATTACGTCTTCCTCGGCATCCTGCCTTTCGGCGCTCCATCCACCATTGTAGTGCCGTCCTGGGGTCTCAAAACCAGAGTGGAAATTCCGCAGATACTGCTCAAGAAGAGCCGAGCGAAGGCAGTACCAACAAACTAACGCGACTGGGGAATCAACATCCGAACTGGACAGGGGAAGAATCAGTGCAAGATGCGGTCTTGCGGATGCTGATGGACAAGTACAAACCACTTCGGTCTGGGCACATCCGAACCGCAGACGAGAAGCTGAGGGATTCACCGCCGCAGGTTCGGCAGTCCATTGTCTCTGCCGCGCAGCCTGACGTGGCTGGTCTCCCTCCCACCAGCCCATGGCAAGAGACGGCGGGCACATCGTTGGTTCCCAGCATCGAAAGCCATAGACCCTGGCATACGACCTTCAAGGCACCCTCACATGCGACTGCGTCGATAAAGTTGGGCAACTTTGCTACATCCCCTGTCCGCTCATCCGCTGGATCTGATGACAGCCAAGAAAGTACGATACGGACTAAGAGGGAACTGGAAAAACGCAAGCAACAAGCTCGCCGGTTGTCACACGCACGAGAGTCCAGCCTGGATTACCGGCTTGGCCTGAGAGGCGGAGGTACCAGAAACGGGCTTGCTTCCTTTCAAAAAAACCCTGTCAGCCTGAAGGGATGGCAGAGCCTGGTAGAAGATCGCATAGAGGCACGAAGTCTTTCTCCTGTGCATCGAAACATTGACTCATTTTATAATCCATATAGAAAGCACGGCTCGCCGGTCAATTCGACCAGGTGAAAGGCAAGGGGAAGCCAATTGCGCGGCTGAGCGAGGAGCGCAATCCATTCATTAGCAGGGAGGAGTTTCTGATGAATCGAATAGTGCAACGCAATGGCGCTGCACCCCCATGGGTTGAGGTTCAAATCGGTCAGTCAGACAAATGCTCTACTACGTCGCTTGCGGGTTTGATTGTTGCGCCATAGAGTTGGAAGCTGCAGAGAACGCCTTTCGAGAAATTTTGAAACAGTCGTGGACCAGATCTGCGATTCGGACGTTGACCACAACTCAGTCCGCTCCTTCCTTGCCATCGACCGCACTTGTTGCATACCTGCGTGATCGGGAATGGGAGGAACGAGAGCGGTCTTACCACAACACGGCCATCGCTGAACTCAACTCGCTCGTTCGCAAATACAATGCAACGGCACCGTATGCGGTCCGTCGACCATATTATGCCCGGAACACCGAGCTCGACAGGGCCTACCAGGACAGTGCAGAAGAAATTCTTCGTGGGATACATGAAAGAAGTCGGGGTCCGCTACGTCCCGAGGAGAAATGTTCCTACGCAGATGATGCTCCGCGACGGGTTGGCGCGCTTCTCCGTTTCTGGAGTTTCGTTCTGCAGTGGCTGCGAACATTAAGGAGGCGGTTCACCAAGGCTGGTTGACAATCTACTACACTGTAAAGTACTCACGTATGACAGATCCTAATTCAAGCGTATGCTTATCATGTAACTTCGTCTTACTGTGATCAACAAGTTGTCTCATGTCTTACTACAGATCCCTTGACAAGTGTAGGCGAATCTGGCTTATTTTTGATGCGCTGCCGTGAGGCAGGGGCAGCTACAGTGGCAACGCGTGTTACAGGAACGTAATCAGGACCGCGCGGCGCTTCGCTTGCGAGCTCGAGCCTATCACAAGTCACTGCAGCGGGAATGCAAATAGGCCAAGTGTTTGCCAAACAACTGCAGCGGCTACCTAGCAGAAATTAACAATGGGATGCACAACACGGAGATGCCAAATTTACGTATGGCTGGCCGTTCTCTGGCGAGACAACAACAATGGCGGACTGTTTTACCGGTAAACGATTTCCACGGCAATATCTGCCTCGTGCCCGCCTCGCCTTTTGAGGACGGAACTCAACTGTGGGAATCTAATCTATAAAAACCCAACCACCCTGCTTTTTTTCCCCCATTATTTCCACCTTTTTTATCCCTTACACCTCCTTCCCTTTCCTCCGCTTGTCTTCGTCCAGATGGCTACATACGAGAGAATCGAGGAGTACAAGTCCGTCCCTTACACTAGCGAAATTACTGTTCGTGTTCTTGTTCTCCTTGTTTGTTACGGTCCTGAAGGTCACAACTTACTTTAGCCTGGTGAAATTGTCGCCGTCAACCACGACCGTTACGGTCGCAAGGAAGGTCTTGTTGTCGGCTCTTTTACTGACAGTCTTGTAAGTCGAGATTTCCCCTTCGCAGTTGTGTCGGCTCAACATCGGTATAAAGGGTCGTCAAATCATTGAAGTTCAACTTGAGGCGAACGAAATTTACCAGGCATGGTGAGTTGTATTCGTGCCCGTTCTATGGTCCATTTGTTTACCTATGCTCTCTAGGTCCCCCACCGTCACTCGTGTGAGACGCACAGTGTCCTATTCTAGGCCCGCTCCTGTTGTTAAGCAGCGCACTGTCGAGCGTCGAATTTACTGGTGATCGCTTAACGATCGTTATTCCTTCTCGACTACCTCACTCCTCGGACTGTCCAACATTTTGTATTGTTATGTATTCTTCGCCCTTCAATGGTGCGCTGTTCACGGTCACGATCCTCGAAGCTCCGTCAGGGAGTCGAACGCTTTCGCTCGTATGATAACTCGCCGGCGTCTGTTGGGTTGTCGGTTGGACTGCTGTGCAGTGCATTGGCAAAGACTTTTCTCACACCTGTAACTTGATCAAAGCGGTTAGATGTGTGTTGATACGGGACCAGTTGTTTTAGTAGTTTTTTTGGCAGCTTCCTGGCGGGAGGAAGTGCAATCTACCTCGTGATCTTTTTGATATGGGAGCTACTTTTGTTTTCTGATAAGATGATGTGTGATTAGGAAACATTTGCAGGCAGTGTGCTGTAAAGATAATGTTATTGAAGTTACAGAGGTGCACAATAACAAAAAAAAAAAAGTGTAATAGTAAGCATGATGATATAATTCGGTTTATGCTCGAAAGTCCATTATGGAAGATTGAAGAGACTGAGTGTGTTTATGACGGAGACTGGGACTGGAGGGGGACTGCGGCAAGGAAGCGGGATGGCTACGGAGATCAGGGGCTGACGCCGATAGACTCGACGGATTCAGTGGCTCCGTCGAGACGCTGGTTCCGTTCATCCGCGGATTTCTTGGTTTCAGAGTAACCGACGAATGACTGGCGTTTCCATTCGGGAGTATCGGAGATGCTGCAAATCCGTTGCCATTCGGTAGAACGTCCGTCCTTGAACTTCGTTCCGATGGTGCGAGTGATGCACTCCGCCCTCTCCCCGCGGCTACGCTCCGCACAATTCGAGCACCATACATCGACCTCTCCATGTCACCTCTCGAGGCTAGCGAGGCCGTGGACCCATTGACAACGTCAGATGAGTGGCTCGGCTTGAGGGTCTCCTCTGAGCTTCGTGGTGAGTCGTGAAGTGGATAAATGCCAAGGCGTGACTGTACCACGCGTTCGTAATAGAGCATGAACGCCCCCGAACCTTCTTGTAGTACAGTTTCGATACCGCATTCTTTGACGGAATCGTCGCTGATGCGTAGCCATCCACGGCCAGGTCGGTACATTGAGTCGACTAGCTCGTCGTCATCTCTGATGCTTCCGTACCGCAAACACTTTTCGCATTGGCATCCCAGAGGGTGGACTAATTGTGGCGGACCAAAGCGAGCCGCGCCACAGGATGGAGGACGAGGTTTTCGTCGGAAACAGACATAGTGCCCAAAGGAGTGTTGACCATAATGACAGACGATGGCGGTTAATCGATAAATAGTTTTGGTTGTTGAGTACATGGCCTGGGTGGGTGTGGTGGAGCGGGGTAGGGTAGGTGGTGAAGCAGAGATTGGAACTGAGGGGACGGTAGAAAGGCTGCCGGAGGTTGTGAATGGAGTGAGGTCTAAGATTTCGGGGAAGATGATGCGTATGGGATTCTTTATCGCAAACTGGCCATAGCTTAGCGAACGGTTGAGGTGGAGCACAAGCACAAGTGGAGGCTGAGCTATTGTCAGGCCACACAATGTATCAGATGGGAGGATAAACACACCCTTGCAATCATTGCCTGCTTCGTGGAGGCTCTGCTCAGCACTTTGTCCAGTTTCACTCCCTTCACGTCCTCTTCCAGTCGGCCATGATCTAATGATGCTCTCAGTTTTACCTCCAGTTTCCTTGCATCCTTTGCTTTGCGCCTTTTCGAAATTGTGGCTTGTGGATCTGAGCTGACAAGTCTTTCTAGACGTTCCGCCTCCAGTGCAAGCCGTTCGTGGGTTGCAATCACCGAACACTTGCGACAAATGCAATCGTTCAGCATTTCAAGCTTGGTGTATTCGGCAAGACAATCTTCGAGTCGGCAGTTTGGCTAGCTTCCGATGAGTACAATGTCAGTTTCCCGGAAAGATAAGATAACTCACAACGTATCTGGGGACCGCTAGCTGCCAGCTATCAAAGGCAAAGTGCATGACGGCTTCCGTGTATCCACATTCAATGCAGCTCCTCCTGTTAGCCGTCAACCCGTCGAATACAGACATCCCTATATCCCTGCCACCTTCTCCACCAAGCTGCGATAGTCCTCCGAGGCCACGATCTCGCTGACGTTCCCTGTTGATGTCGGCAATTTCCTTCTTGATGCACTCGGAAACAAGCTGGAACAACTCTTGGGCATCCTGGTGTTCTCGGGAAGAAAAGAGGGAGTTATGCTTTCCGGGAGAATGATTCACCAGAGCCTCAATGATCTCGAGTGGTCGGATTGAATAATACGAAGTCCGAGGGGCATTCAATTCTGACAATGAGATCATGCTTTCAGCGATGATGCATCCTGCCCAAATAAAGCTACACGGACCTTGTAGCAACACGAGAAGGGCGTCGATAACCGGTGACGCAACATCTAGCTGTACGGCCTTGTCATGAGCGGCGGCTAAGTAAGGTTGTAAGTAGGATAAAGAGGCCATTGCCTGGGACCGATGGTAAGAAATGAGATGCACGGAGAGCACTGGTGATGAATTTGACCTGTATTGTGGAGTTCATGAAGCAGTATGTGCCTGATATGTTGACAAGGCCGGGATAATGGCCTTCGGACAATTCTTGTTTAGTGTCTGTCTCAAATTTTTAGCAACCGCTGTTCGAAGGGAGAAGTCTTGGCGTACCTGGTTTGGCATATCCGTTCAGCTCCAGCTGCTCACCGCGAGTGCGAATGTGCTTCTTCCTTAGCTTTTTCGATTCATGCGATGATGTGGCACTTGAGTGGTTGCCTCCCCAATTCCAAGGCAAGAGCGAGCCGAAATTTTCGAGGACCATGAGAGTCCCAAACGAAAATCCTTTGAAGTCGGGTTGTGTAAAGACGAGCGTAATAAGAGGAAGAAAGAGGAGTGCAATTGGTGCAATTTGCGCGAGAACCGGATGTTGGAGAAGGTTTGAAAACCAAGCTCTTAACTCTTCCGGTGTGTTCATGGAGGTATTCGCCTTTCACGCTCTCAACGTCATGAGCACCGTCGGCGGTGACCGGTCGAGCTTGTAGTAGTTTCAGCGAACTCGCTCAATATTGCTGCACAGCGTCATAAATTTTGACATCATACTTTTTAATAGTTTTACTTCCTTTAATGGCTACCTAGCGCAATGGTAGCGCGTTTGGCTTCGATTGCCCAACGGTACCAAAAGGTTGCAGGTTCGAGTCCTGCGGTGGTCATCTTTTTTCGTTTATTTTTTATTTTTTGTCTGTTTTCATCACGTGACTTGACAGCACTACGCGAACAGGCGCGTCGACTCGGAGGTTTCACCGATCTAGAATCTTCGATTTGAGCCACCATGCTCCTCTCTCAACATTCTTCCAACCCTCTCGAGGTTGGCTCTTCAGATGCACGGAACAGGGCATACCACAGAGAGTATCTGTCTGCCCAGAAAGTAAATGGCGCTCAAAATCTCACATCTGAAGATGGCGGTAGCAGTGTTGATCGTCAAGAGGTGATCGAATATCACAATCACCTTTCTCAGCTCTACAATCGGCCACTGTCCACCATCAAGCCAAGGTCGAACGCGGACGAGCTGCCTCTTATGGTTGATCTCGACGAAAGCAACGACGAACCAAATTCTATGGATTGTCCGCAAGATATGTGTGACCTCGAAGGTTACGAAGATGATGAAGACGACGAGGACGACGAGGACGCAGATGCACCAGGGGAGACGGATGAGGAAATGACGATACACCTCAAGTCTGCAGAGGAGCGCGAAGAGATTCAACTAGAGATCGCCAGCTTACTGGCAGCAGTACCCCAGCTATCAGACGACTACAGAATATTGGACCGTCTAGGCACGGGGACTTTCTCATCCGTGTACAAGGCCATCGACCTGTGGTACCATGCCAAGTGGGATAATACGCCATGGCATGGTCATCACCCTCCTTCATCATCAGCACACTATCAAACCGTGCCATACACAAAGGGGAGCAAAGTCTTTGTTGCTATCAAACGTATCTACGTGACAAGCAATCCTGAACGTATACGGAATGAAATATCCGTCATGGAAGATTGTCGAGGGACTCGACACACGTGTCAGCTAATAACCGCGTTCCGCAATAAAGATCAAGTGGTCGTTATCATGCCCTACAATCGCAATCAAGATTTTCGTGTATGTGTCCGTACCACTCTCCCTTTCCCATCACCTGCAGCCTTTCATAGGATTTTTATATGGACCTTTCAATGGCAGGAATAAAAGCATACTTTCGGTGTATGTTTCGGGCGCTGCGCGATGTTCATTCTCGAGGCGTCATCCATCGCGACGTTAAGCCTGCCAACTTTCTTTTTGACCCTCAGACTGGCATTGGTACCTTATGTGACTTTGGATTGGCTAGTGTACGTATCGCGCAATCTCTGTTATTGATTCATGCTCATCCTAAGGTAACAGCGAATGGACTCGTCTACGCCAATTCATGGAGCATGCCTCCATACCCCGCCTTCGCGAGAATTCCCACATGGCAAGATTAAATCACGAGAGGAGTACGACGTGGAACACCTCAAAAAGATGCAAAGGGAAGCTCGACTTAAAGGTTCGTGGACAAGCGATAAAGTCGGATACCCAGAGAAAGACACTCGGTCAGTTTCAACATGTGAACGTAGAGTCTAGCTGATCTCAGTCATCTGCAGGCCACATTCAAAGGCTAATCGAGCGGGCACGCGAGGATTTCGAGCCCCAGAAGTCCTGTTAAAATGCGGATCGCAAACAGGAGGTAAGGTTCACTTTTGAAGAGCAGCCTCCTATCTGACTCTCTGCGAAAGCGATTGATGTCTGGGCAGCCGGGACCATCTTGCTTTTCTTTTTGACGAGAAAATTTCCTCTGTTTCAATCGAGCGATGACATCGAGGCTCTAATGGAAATCGCCACGATCATTGGTAGGCAGAAGATGGAGAAAACTGCGATCCTGCACAGTTCGTGCGTTTTAATGCTGAGCGTTCTTTCATAATGCTATTTTTTTTAGGTCGCACGTTCGCAACAAACGTACCATCCCTGACCCTCGAGGGTATCAGCTGGCGAGACTTTGTTGAGAAACAAAACCCCGGATTGATGCAGGTGTCGCATCCTGACCCTCGTTATCATCCATACAATTTGCACGATGTACATGCAACACCTAAGCCTGATGGGGACCGCTCGCCCCCGCGTTCTACACCAGCACCTACGATCCCGCCATACCCTACTGGAGAATCGCACAGAACCGACATTGAAAATGCGTTTTCGCTCCTCAAACAATTAATGGAATCAGATTCCCATCGGCGAATAACCCCACGAGCCGCATTATATCACCCATTCCTCACGGACCCCTTGGAAACTGAGGACGACGAACTCTTTCCGCATCCTCCCGGAGAAGGGATATGTCAGAAATACCACTTCAAAGACACGGTCACGGAGGAACACTGTGTGCTGCTCGACACGGAGGGACAAGAAAAGGTCCGGAGGCTGGTAGCTGGAGAGGGAATAGCCATCGGGAGCGCACCTTGCGAGTTTCATAGAAGAGAGTTGGAATCGGAAGAGTAACACAAGCGACAATTGCGACGTTTTTTGTGTTACCTTTGGAGCTGGTTCGCTGTATGTGTGGATGGCTATCACGCGAGCGAAGTGCAAAAAGATGACCACCGCAGGACTCGAACCTGCAACCTTTTGGTACCGTTGGGCAGTCGAAGCCAAACGCGCTACCATTGCGCTAGGTAGCCTTGCTTTGGATGGGTCGAGTGCAATCCGAATGGGCCCCCGCACATCCATGATCGGGTGCCGACGGGCCGTCGCAGATTTCCGAAAGTGTGCGTATCCGAGCCGGTGCTCGTCTGGTTCTGAGACTTGGACTTCAATGGCGCTTAACTGGGTGACCGTCGTCGACACCAGACCCCTCCTTCTTCATGCGGAGTGCATCATCGAGTCGGCAGGTGACGCTAAATGTACCCTTACAATCCCAGCGTCTCCACAGTCCTCCTCTCGGACGCCGGGTAGCGGGCTGAAGAAGCTCGAGGCGATCGGCACAGTGACTCTCACAGATCAACGGGTATGTTCCAACACAGACACATCTTCCCAACCACCTTTTACCGGAGAAACAGTTCATCTGGATCAATTCCGATCCCAAATCGTCCTTCAAGTCGTTGACGATACCCCTGCCTTCGATTCTCTCAACCAAGTTCGAGCAGCCCATGTTCGGGGCGAACTTTCTTGTGATCGGCGTGAAACCCACTCCTGAGGGTGGTCTGACGGACGGGACCACGCTTGAGATGTGGTTCTTGAATGCGGCGATGTTCAGGTTTGTTAGCATCTTGG
Organism: Leccinum incarnatum; assembly: GCA_038091095.1. Lineage (NCBI taxonomy): Eukaryota > Fungi > Basidiomycota > Agaricomycetes > Boletales > Boletaceae > Leccinum > Leccinum incarnatum. Next base: position 10,458 of record JBBPNG010000021.1, read on the forward strand.
AGAAGACGCGAGAGAGAGCGATATTTATGAAGAGGCAGTTGGTGGAGGAGGAGGACAATTTACGTTCGTTGATCTTTCATGTTTGACCATTGCTCTTCCTCCGTGTCACTCATGGACAATAACTTTATAGCCGAGTATACATCGCCTAACGCACCATCAGCGAGTGGATCTACACCCTATCCGGATCTTCCTCCCGGTTATGATGCTTGATGCCTGAGGAGCCTTACCCCGTGATTAGATGTTAGTCGGAGGCCGATAGTTCGTGCCCCGGATCTTTGACGACGGACTCCTGTTTGTATGACCACTGTCGCCGGAAGTAATTTATTCATGTACAGTCGAAGTTGGTGGATGCTATTCATGATTCATGGAAAGAGAAAAAGCGGCAGATATCTGTCGCTTTCAGATTTCACATCTTGTTTAACGGCCATAAAGTTTAAAGGTGTATCTTTTGGAGTGACTCGCGTCTGACTTGCACACAATGGATATTCCGTGGCGATTCCTTCAGGCTAAGCGCGAAAAGGTTTGTATAGATACTAACCTTGATAATAGAAAGATATGAACGTATGAACGACTAGCAGTATGTCAACGATTGTTATATGTATCTAACCAATAATGATACAACAGTTGGTGAGCGGACATGTGTATGTAAACGAGTGAGTAGTAATCAAAGAGCTTGAACCCCGGTATACGATCCATGCAAAGGGAAAAATGCACTTAAACAATGGAGGGTTAGATCCCCAGCTAGATATCCCTCCCCTGGCCCTCCCGGCCAAACAATCGAGGTACGCCAGCGTCCTCCCTTGAGCTACCAGAAAAGCTATGAGTGTGTGTGGAATCGAGAGTGGTTCCAGCCGCTGCCCAGGACGTCAAACTAGGGATTAAAGAGCTGAATGTCGGAGGGGAAACTCGAGGTGCCTGGGAATTCGAGACATTCAACTTGTCACCACAAACAGGCTGATGAGAATCTGTGGATCCGAGACCGCAGTCAGGCGTTGAAGCTTGTGATGGTGCAGAAGAACTTTGGGAAGCTCCTGTGATCGTGTGCGACGCGACTTGCTTGAAGTTTTGCACCGTTCGACTGAGTGTTCGCAAGACCGAGGTACGCTCGAACAGACGCCCAGTTGGTTCAACACAAGGTGCGCTCTCATTCCTATCCACACCTTGATTCATGAACGCGGAGTGGATGGAAGTGTCTGAGAGGCCACGCCGGAGGAGCCTACGTTCCCGTAGTGGGCCAGGATTATCGTCCACCTCTGAATGTTGGATGCTCCGGGTGGAAACAGAGGGTGCATCAAGGACTGCATCCACGTCTCGTGACAGCTGGGAAGGTCTTCGTTTCCTGACCGCAGATCTGCCCATGGTGGCTACGCCGGTCTCTGCAGGTTTGGATGTGAGGAATGTAGACTGGACACGACGCGGCACACGAGGCAGGACAACCCAGGGGTCTGACGCGTCATCTGGGTGTGGTGCGCCCGCGAAGATGTCCATGATGCTACGCGTGTTGGTTTGTGTCGATGCTGATGGATTGGGGAGAGTGTGTGAGCTAGGAAGGTGACTACGCGCCCCCTCGTTGTCTGGGTGTGCCGAAAATATGCTGGTCACCGATTTGCCGGCACCAGTCCCAGAAAATTCAACGTTTACCGTAGTAGCAGAGGCCGCGAGCGCGGGGCCTAACTTTGGTACCGGACGTGGGACGCGAATGTTTCCGAGGCCAGTGCTAGTTGGCCGCGGGGGTATACGCATGGAAGAGGTTAAGAGGTTCGCATCGTATGACGAAGAGCTGAAGATCTTCGAGAATGGAGCCATCCAACTTGCTCCCAAGCCGATACCAGCTATCTTTCTTTCCTTTTCCATTGCCTCTGCTTTCGCCGGATCAAGGACCATCTCGCTGATTCTGACTGCAATGGTTGGCTCCAGTATGATATCGTTCAGAGTGGCACGCATTTGACCCATCTCCTCAAGGACTTCCTTGAATAGCTTGAACAACCCCCGAAGATCCTTTCGTGTGCACAATGTGGTTATCTTATCGTCTTCGAGCCACATACGATACTGCGTCCGTAGGTGAGAAATGTCCGATAGAATACTGCCAATGGTTGTTCGCGAAAGATATTTGACATCTGCACCACGCAGATGCTGGCGTTTAAGGCGGTTCGTGAGCGTAAGGGCGTCCGCCTGTATCATACGATGAAGGAGGGAGTGCAAGCGTTCCAAAAGGCTCGACAAGGGTGAACCAATACCATCAAGCAGTGATGAAGTTTCCGAATGCCCATCGTGAGGAGTTATAGCTGAATGTTCCACGAGTGACACATGGCTAACACCATGCAACCCAAGCCATCTGTCGGTCTGTATGGCTTTTGTTGCCTGATTCGGGCGCAGCAAGCCCTGGTCATATTCTGGTTCATTGTCCGTGTCGAAGCTGTGATGGGACTGTGGGTATCGGGGTCGAGGGTGAGCGAGACCGTTGTACTTGGTTTCCGAAGCCAACAAGGAGTCGACTGGGGAGAGTGGTCTGCGACCAGTTTCGGGAGTCAGTGGTTCCTGGTAACAGGTGTTAGCAAGACTAATATGAAAAAGAATTACTTACATATGCACAGTGGGAACGTGAATCAACGCTGCGTGGACGTCTCGTGGAGCCAATAAACTTGACTGCCATCAGGGAACATATTAAAACAGAAACGAGGCTCTTACCGAGTCCTTAGCAAAGGAAGACGGTCCACTCGAGGCACGGGAGTGTTTCGATGGAGTCTCGACTTGTCGGGCCGGTCAATCCCTGCCACTGGCGAGATACATGGAAGCACTTTACCTCGTACAGCAATGCTTTGCTCTCCCGCCTCCCGCTGCAACGCCTGGAGATCCTCACGGGACTCCGTCAACAATTTGTGCAGCTCCTGATTGTCCGCTTTCAGCATCTCATTGTCTACCACCAAAGACTCTATGACTTTGATGACTTCCGGATCTTCTTCCGCCGCAGACTTGGTGACATGCTGAAAAGACGGAAATGAGTGACACGATGTGAAAGTATACCTGAATAAGACCAACGGTAATTTGAAGCCCCTCCAGCTTAGAACGTACGTCCTGCAGGAGTGACTCCGAAGACTCGAAACGTTGCAGACGCCTGATCTCCAGGTCGTCTTGCAGGCGACGGACTTCAGTCTGTAATTTGTCTAGATGGGGATGTGAAAGGGCATTCTTCTCAATCTTGCTGAAAGTGCTTCACCTGTGCGATCCTTGAGCGCAGCCAAACGCGCTTCTGCGAGCTTCGCCCGCTGAGTTTGACTGTTGCGTTCTTGTCGAATGTCGTCACTTTCCTGGAGGACGGCGGAGAGCTTGGCGTCCAAGCCAACGGTACGCGCCTGATGGGCACTCAATCTCGACACTGTACTGCGTGCCTCTTCCAATTCATGCAACAAGGTCTTGTTCGACAACTCGATCACCTCGCTGTTCACAAGTGCTTGCGTGAGCCGCTGTGCGAGGTATCTGTCAGGGCGGTCGCACGCGGATCCAAAGCGAACGTGTCAACCTTGTCGAGCGACGCATTCACTTTCAACAGTTCGGCTACTCTTGCATCTCCTTCGGCCTGGTCTGACTCGGTTTCCCCGGATATGCTGTCTTGGGTAGCTTTCCGTGCCACAGAAGTACCCTGCTGTGCTGGGGTGAGGACGGGGCGTCATGGAGCGTGTATGTAAGACGGACACAGACCTCGTGCCTGCGTACATACACCTCATGGCGCTGGAGCAATGCAGACCCGACCTCTGCGGCGGGGGTTGGCACACCGATGGTGGATGCTCCGGGGAGAGACTCACCTGCACTCAGAACGAGCCTGCTCTCGAGCTTGGACTTGAGAGCTTGCCAGGCCTTTGCAGCATCGCAGTGTTCGCTTCCGCAACAGCAGGAGATCTGTGTCCGAGGCTCAGGGGAAGGGACTCTTGAGAAATTAGTGAGGGCGAGGGTGAGGTCGTCGATGGTGGAGGTTGCATGATCGAGACTGTTGGCCAAAGGAGAGTCTGGCGTAGGTGGACGACGGTGAAGTGAGTTGGCTTGCATCTCTCAAGAGAAGAGCCGCTGGAGAGGCTCCGTTCAACTTGTTGAAGGGTCGGATCCGTGAGAATTACCAGAAACTAATTATGATACATGCAATCGCGATATTAAAGCTCATTCCAATCCGACAATCTTGAGTACCAGCTCCGAAATCCACGCAGCAATCCTGCTCCACTGACTTCTGTTGGGGGCTAGAAATTGGAAGCTCGTCGCAAGTCCTTCCATGCTCAGCTCCTCCAGTCGCTTCTTCAATCCGTTCCCTTCGTCGACAGTGCTCAAAGTGGACACCGATCCCCCTTGCACCGTCAGCGTATGCATAGGATCCTGAGAAAGCCGGAAGATGTTCGACACAGCCCTAATGATCGACGCGTTGCCCGACACGGCAAGCGTCTCCTTGATCTTATCCTGCAATGCGTCATAGCTAGGTAGGAAGTCATAAGTCAAACAGCGTCAAAATCAAACAAAAGAAAGCCCGCACATCATAGACAGTAGATCCGGATAAGCAATGCTGACGTCCAAAAGCAAGTTATACAGCATCTCAGTTTCCGCATCGTCTCCTTGCGCAGTTGTGAGCATTGTGGTGGCAAAGGAAACGACGAGTAATGCTGCCGTGTTGTCCGTGATCGGAAGCATGTCAACCTCGATGCGCGGGACGAAATCACTGTTGTGCGATGGTCTTGTGTAAGGGGTGAACTCTTCTGCACGGCAGTCCTGCAAAAGTCTGATGTATGACTCGCGTGTCGTGGAGAATGGAATTAAAGCGACAAAGTAGCCCAGTGCATCAGGCGACAATGCGTAGGATGAGTCTTGTGGAGGTTTCTCGCCGCAGCGTACGGCCACAGACAGCAGACTTCTGAGCACAGTCTCCGCAGACGATCTGAGGTGACTGTGACGAACGCCCTTGAAGATGATAGAGGCCAGGGAGAAAGAGAAACTTGACTCAAAGGATAGGCATAGAAGGCGGTCCAATTGGCACACCGTATCCTCGAGCTGGGTTCGGCCATCCAAAAGGACATTGGGAATTGTGTTTTCATCAAATGCACCGTGCAGCTCGAGCGTCTCCGTCGTTGCACGCAAGAGGTCTGCGGCCTCGGCGTAAATGGAAGTATAGCTGGACTGAAGCAGGGCAACCGCAAGCCAAAACACCTGGCAGAGGTATCGTGATCCCTCCGGCAAGGAGGGAACCACCTTGCAGATGCATCGAAGCATGCAAACCACTGCTATCGTATCTGTCTCGGTGGACTGACCCAGGGCGGTTTTAAAAGCGACGAGCATTTGATAGACGAGGTCATCGTCCACATCCGAGGTTGCCAGTGTGCCAAGCACAAGGAACGCCCTCGCTTGTATCGCCGTGGGAAGTTGAAAAGCCGTCGATGTAGCCAAGCTCATCCACCTTGCTCGCCAAACATTCAAAACTCCTGAGATACTGGTGAGTACGACAAAAGCAAGTACAGTCGGATAGCTTGCCTTTGGAACCTGCTGTGACTTCAACAACCCTCACAAGCAATCGTATCAAAGCTTCTTGGGAGTCGATCATCGCCTTGTCGCTTGGTGGGTCGAAGTTGCAGTATTCGCTTGTACTCGACTGCCGTGCGAGACCAAATAACTGGAGGGTCTCGCTAGTAATAAGCTCGTCCATCAGTGCACGTAAATCAGGCCTGCCTGCATCTTCCGCTCTAGTAAGGAAAAGCGACTGCAGGAAGTTCATCACAACCCCATAAACAGACTTCCGAACGAGTGTTTGTCCGGTCCCAGCTACGAGGGTAACGACATGGCAAATGTCAGGAACGTACAACAGGTCGAAAATTGCCTGCTTCGAATGATTGCTGGCGATGAGAGCAAACCGGGTCAATGTCGCAATTTCATTCCAGTGGACGTTCTCTGGTAATGTCCTCGACGGCTTCAAGGAGGTTTTCCCAAGGACTTTTCGTAGCTTGGAAAAGATCTTCCCTCGGACATTGATGGACGCGAGCGCAGCTGCAGTCCTGGCAATCGTTTCAGACCGGCGTGAACCGATACCACCGTCTGCTGCGGCGCGGATCAACTCATCGAGAACCACATTCACGATCGTCGCATCCAGCTTCCCGATTTCGACCCATATATGCTTGTGGATCAGGGATGAAATCTAGTCGAGTGTTCCAAGATCGTCAAGGATAAGGATCTAAGGGCAAGCACACACCTCCAAGTCTGCAATTGTCAGATCTATCAACGTGCGAATGCAATCTCGCAGTCGTGCCCCCGAGTGCTCGTATAAGGGGTTTGAAGGGTTGCAAAAGTGTGCGAGATTTTTGACCCAAGGACTCATGTACTGGAGACAGTTGATGCGCTGTGCAATTCCAGCCTTATCCATCCCAGTAGAGATTACAGTCAAGAAATCGAGCGTGAGCTGAGGAGCAAAGCCTGCGAGCCGTTCGCTTAGACTGGTGACAAAAGTAGATAGATCGCCAGGAATAATCCCCGCTGATGGAGTGTCAAAATCAAAACAAGACACTGAGACTGTAAGCTTGAGTTTACCTTTAGACGCGATGATCGGGTTCTTGTCATAGTCAAGATATGAGCAGATGGCGCCCATGAGGTCATACGCAGCACCGCGAAGCTCTTCAATGTCCGAGTTGATGTTGATCATACCTACGTGCAGAAGCGTCGCAGAGATATTAGAAAATCTCGGGAACCTCTCAACGCGCAGGACTTGACTATCGCGAAGTTGACTCTTCGCAGCCCTTATGGCCTGTGAGAGAATGGTGAGCCGTAAAGAGACGTCATGCCGTTCAAAGTGCACACCTTGACAATGCTGTCGCGATGCGGCGAAGAGAAGTAAGACGTTACACCCTGTCTGCTTAGCCTTATGATAAATTCGTGTGGATCGAGACCAGTCGAGACATTGTATGCGTCGCTAACGTCGGCCAGACATATAATCTCGGTTGATTTACACGAAAGAGTGGGTGAAATGACTGCCGCTCGAATCTGTCCCGAGTGTCATGTTTATAGAAGTATCCAAGCCAAAGGTACTCACCGAAGTTATACGAATGTGAGTGAGCGCAACCTGCATGTTGACTGGCATACGTATATCATGAGCCTGTCTCATTGTCACCTCCGTGAAACCCGTATTATTTTCATGTTCCAGAGATGCTATGTTCCGTGTTACATCCACACTCGTAGAGAAGTCTTGGCACGTACTAGGATACTCGAGAGCAGGCAGGCATGACTGAGGGACATGTTGCAGAAGCTCGGTTACGGAAGAACACGCTTTGATGCCATGTGAGAGGATGGTGCCTGCCAGCGAGTTCAACGAATGTTATCACTTGCGAGCAGAGAAGTAGGGCAGCACAAACCCGCAGATATGTTGTACATGCGCCTTAAGTAGCGCTGGGTTAGCGAGTTGGCGTTTAAGAAATAACCATTGATGAACCGCTGGCGCACGTCCAGAGGTATGAGCTGGGAGCATGTCTTGAGCCACTGGACAGGAATTTCAGACGTAGATGTGAACGAAGTGCAGTCCAGGATAATTTCGTAATGTCTTTTCTCGTACTCGGGGCCAGTCAACATCTAAACCGTGCAAGGTTGAAAGATACGCAAACTCAGAGTTGATGTATGCTTACCTTTAAGATATGATACATCAGCAGTTCGATGTCGAGAGCCTCTACGTCTATTTTACAAACACGCAAGACGAAGACGGCAGGTACGTCCTAGAAGAAGCGTTAGTGAAGTTCATCGTCACACCTACCAACTTACCTCGGCGACGTCTGCCGACACAAAAATATCGCGGACGGGCTCAATGTTACGATGAGCACAACGACTCATCAATTCAGTGAATTCTCGATGCTCTGAGCTTTGAAGCAAAGAAAGACGTGGGACTTCTGGAGCTTCCTGGAGCTCGACGAGAAGGTTGCATAGTTGGTCCCATGCACGTCTGGCGCCCATCGTCACAGAATCGTCCTCGTTGTTGGGCTTCACATAGCTGAGCAGCTCTTTCCCGATCTTGTCTGCATGCTTGTCCAGAAAACGATGCAGCACAATCGTATCCGTGTCGTCTGCAGTGGTACCCAACCATTCCCCGCCATCTTCTTCAGCGGCTGTTGCGGAGTATTTCTGCAGATACGGATTATATAAATTTCGTTCATGCATACACAGAACACTCACATTAACTTCGCTGAGGAATCGGGTAACATTGGTAATGTTCGCCTTCAAAAATTCATTGAGGCAAACCATATGTGCCTCCTTCGCGAAAAAAATGTTGTTGGCCAGATTCTGCATGACTTTAGCGATGATCATGAGACCTCGACGAATGACCCCGTCGTCTTTGGGCACTTCAATATCGACCGTTTCCGGGGCAACAATGGCAGGAGAAATAAACCTGAAGGGGGGGAAAAGGATGAATATTGGTCTGTGTTTGCAAATATCACACTTGCCGTAGAAATATGAAAGCACCCAGGGCAGCGAACTTTGATTCAGGCCAGACTTGATAACTGTCGAGCGTCAGATAACATGACCTTGGATACATACTGATCCTTACACTGCTTTGGCCAGGTGAGCACACACTTCACGAAACATTCTTCGAGAGAATGAGTGATGGGGTTTGGCGAGCGGACAAAATGCTTACGGTGGGAGGGCAGGAACTGAAGAGCCAATGATCTCAAGGAAGGACGACGCGATGAACTCAACATCTCGCTGATTCTGTTCCAAAGTGTGTTTCGGAGTTTTTGTGGGGTCGAGGTCGTATGCATGGCCCTGAGGCATTGATGCCATGGTCTTGAGTAGTGGTAGAATGAGACTGCGGAGGTAATTATAGCCGTGTATCTTTGCAAATGCGGACAAGAATCTTGTGCATGTGGAGTTGCTTCGAAACAGGTCCGCATCACTAGCTATCGGGATGTCAGTTTGCGCAAAATCCATGAAGTCAGACATTACCTGTGTGGGCGATCTCTCGGTCTATCATGGTTTTGAGTAATGCTACCAGAGAGGCGCGAGTGTCGAAAATATTCATGAGCACCGAGATCATCATATCAACCTCGTTGGCCGGGCAGCATTCGCATATCACCATGGCAAGGACCATCTAGATGTCTGTGAGCAAGAAATTTCCAAAAACTAGATGACTATTCGTACATCAGACCCTTTGACGAGCTATCAAGAAACTCGTTAGGTCGAGGTAGGATACATGATAAACAGACGTACCTCCCGCAGTTGGTTCCGACGAGCTTGTAGCTCTGGATTGCGTTGAGGTTCAAACTTCGTGCCCTTGCCCATCACACGAGCAAAGACATGAACGAATATAGTCCGCTTTCTGACGTCTGAATCATAGGCCAACGCAATGCAATGTTTCACCCCGTTCTCCGAATTGGCAACCACTAGATGGGAGAGTCCGGTAATTACTAGCTCTCGGACGTCAGCTTCTCTCGGGGATGTTGATGATCGCTGTATGACGGTGAACTTGGCGTCAAGAATGGTAAAGTATGTGTTACCTTCTGCATCGAAGGAACATCCGAAGTGGAGTCGGAAGTCTAGAAATGTCATGAGGAAAGGAAACGACGAAGGTCGGAGAAGAAGAACATACTGCTTGCTCTGACTGGCACACGTCAAGAGCTCTAAGAAGGGCATGCGAGTACCTGATGAACAGACGCGAAACCGCGTGTCCCAAGTCATCACCGTCATGAGGTACATTGGTATCAATGGACTGCAGTTTTAGACGATCGAGGAGCCGGACAGACGTCCGTAAGGCACTTATGTTGATATCGTACTGAAGCTGAATAGCATCAACTTCTACATTCTGTAATCGGGATTTGTTCAAACACGGTCCTCATAGACATCCACGCATGACTCACCAACGACGCATCTTGGAACCACTCCATGATCGTGTCCAAAATTCGGTTGCGCGACAGATCGTCCTTTCGAAGTGTTAGGGCATCTGTGCGCTCGCAGACACTGCAGACCAAGCTACAAAACTTAACGCGAATACGGTATGCAGCTGGATCATTGAATCTGGAGATAAATCCAACAAGAACATGAAGCAGTGACCCAAGGTCGATGCTCAATGCTTCGTCAGGTGGCATCTGTGCATTATCAACTAGTGATTTCAACACCGATATGAGCTTCACGAGCAATCAGCATCGATTGACCAACTAATCAAAACTGTTATAACTAACCTGGTCAAGGAACAATCCATATTCATCTTTAAATTCGGAGCCAGCACCGTCGGTTATGTTTCGCGTGATTCTAGCGGAGGATCGCTTAAACTGACCATCATCGAAGAGAAAACGACTTACTCGTCGAGATGCTTGAACAGTCTCACGAAGAGACGAGGGCTGAGTTCTGAACCCAGTGCTTCCCTTGCCACCTCGCGCACGCGGATGGCATCGTCGACGAGCGCGGCTGTTAGGAATTCGACGAAAATGTTGACTAGCTCTGCAGGATCTCTCAGAACACGCATTTCATCAGGAAGGAACTCTGCCGGAATGACCGCATTCAATGCAGCAGGCTCGTGCTCCTCCTGAACGGTAGCACCGCCGAAGGCAGCCAAAAAGAGCGTCAGATTCCGCCATTGGAAAAATTTCTCCTATGTTGAAAATTAGCATAAATTACCACGTGTAAAATCAATTATCCGCACTTCCATCAGCAAGCTCTGCTCTTGCTTGCTCAGATATATCTCGTCGAAAGCAGCAATGGAAGCAAGAGGGTTTGGAACGACAAATTCCGACAGCGCGCTCCAACGCCAGAAGCACTCTTCCCATACAGCGATGTTGATAGGGGATGTGTAGGCCACTAAACGTAGTAGCTTTCGTACACGCTTTTGTTCGCGAACGCGACCTTTCCCCATGTTAATAGGAGCCATCCTACGATCGGATGACTTACCGACGACGACGACACTAGGGTCACCCAACTGCTCATAAATTGGGTTTCGCTTTGACCGCTCTTCCTCCGTTAGGCCCATATTTACTGGTGCGTCAGGGTGACGTTCGGCCTGCGCAATGAGGCGAAGACCTTGAGCCGCAAGCTGCGAGACCTCACTGTTCACTGAGGTAAGCGAAACCAAGAAGGATATTTCGCTGAGGGCGAAGGCCGGAACACGGTCCGGATTAAACTGTAGCTGTTTTGCGTGATTGCCCTACACACTACGTGAGAACGTATACCTAGACAAAGTGGTGGATGTACCTGGCTCCTCCTATGGTAAGTCTCTATAACTTGATGACACACAGATATCCAGAGCCTTTGGCCATCGGGCTCAAGTCTGGTCATGAGAAGCTTTTTCGACTGGCACAGGAGTGCGGTACCCCTTATCAAGGTTGAGCCTAGAAAGCTGTAGGCCCGAGGACAGGTCACTTACAAACTCTGCTTTAACCGATCCTCAAAGTAGGCGTAATTTGGTTCACTAGGAGTCATTCGGAAAAACATATCCACGAGACATTGGAAAGTTGTCGCTGCAGAGATCTTGACCGAGGTATCCGCTTCGGAATCCCATATACGCGTGAATGATATACTCCATTGGAGTGAGTCCTCTTCGTCCACCGGAAGCATAGAGTAGCTGGGGTCCGCGCGCCAAAGGGCCAGAATTGCGAGAAGTAACAGATCCTTGTCCGTCAGCGTCTCTGAAGTAAACCGCTTAGCTTTGGGTCGTGTCGCCACTTTTCTAATATTGCCATTCGCGTCGATCTCACTGCGACGTATCGACGCTGTCTAACCAAAGGCGTGAGCAATGACGATACAAAGAGGCCGAAATGATGGTACTTCATATATCCTTCTGGATCTCAACGCGACAATCTTTCGGAGATTCTCCATTGAAGGCTGCCACGGAAGACGAGCCGCCTAAATCATCATATAAGAATCTCTCTGCAATATGTTCAAGAAGAAGAAATACCTCTGACGCAAGGATTGATGCAGCCTTGATAGCACAGATCTTGACAGCGTCCGCTCGTTCGGGCTCCAAACATTGTACGAAGAGCGAGGTCGATTCATCCTTTGGGAGGAACCGGAATACTGCGACGAGCGCCTCCGCGTACGTCCCAATATCAATCTCGTCGAATGCATCCCAGAATGGCTTTTGCTTCACGCCAGCCAGTATAGCTATCTAGAGGTCGATGAGCCGGGCACACTATGCCCCCATGGTACACGCCATACCTTGATCTCATGTGCGATATCCATAGCGAGGTGTCTCAATGGTAACTCATCTTCAGGCGAAATTCTGAAACCTGCGCGACACATGTCGATCGCACAGACAAATGCTACGTCCGACAACTTTGAATGCGTGTTTACGTGGCGGACAAGGTCCTCCATAAACCGAACATCTTGCTGTGTCGAACGAGTAAGTAATGCATCGGCGGAAACCAATATACCTACCTTTCGATGGGAAGAGGACTTTTGGAACTGCATAAAGTTAACAGTGCGGGAATGGATGTCGATTTGATAGTCGGTAGCTAGTCGATCAGTCCACAAAGAGGAAAGAATGGTGAGAGTGGGCCAGAGAGCTCGCTCTCGGCCAGGCTCGTTAGCAATGTAGAGGAGATCAAAGACCCGTTCGGCGGATCCTTCAAGTTTTCCTCGAGTACGAACAGCCTCGTTGTATTCGTGAGGATAAAGTTCTACCCAGTTCCACAAGGCCATCCGAAGAGGAATAGCGACCGCAGCTTGGGCCTGTTTTTTCATGTTCACGAGGAGTGACGATAATTCGTGAAGAACCTGGACAAGACGTGATCTATCCATGGCACTGTGAGTCATGAGGAGTAGATCGACGGTGTCCGGGTTGTCCTCTGCTGTGTTGGCGAGATAGTGGATTTTCGTACGAATGCGATGGAAAACTACCATCCAATTCGAGGCAGACAAACAATACACTATACGACCGGCAAACTTGCTGATGAGGATGTTGAGTGCCATTGTCGACTTGACGAGCGCCATGTGGGTGCGCTCGAAATGAATTGCACGGCTGAAACCCTGTGTGGAAGCTGCGCCAGAAGAGTGAAAGGAATTGGCAGAGGGCTTGAATTTGAGAAGAGGTTTTGACGCTTGGGAAATGTGCGCAGGGAGGGGTGGGCCATCGTGTGCACGGTCGTCAGGGGTCGGGATAGGTATGTCGACGGACTCGAAATCATGGAGAGAAGCATCTGGAGCGAGATTGGAAGAAGACATGAGCCGACTCTCTGGGGCAGCGGTTTGTCGAAGATAGAGAACCATGACGCTCAGGATATAGCGTGCACAGTTGTCGTCGAGCGGATCTGACTCGACCCAAGGATGGGGAGGGGTTGAAGAGGAGAACTCTGAGGATGGCTTGTGAGGTGTCCTAGAGTGCCATGTGTTGTTTGAAGGGAGAGAGGTGATAGTGTTTCCGAGAGTTTGTCCAGAAATCGAGCTTGGTTTGCTTGCAAGAGAAACGGATGGAAGGTTGTCATCTTGACGAGGGGACCATCTGGAAGACATGGCTACGGACAGGATCTTGAGGATAAATAACTGTGACTGGAGTGCCTCTGTGGTCATTGCCTCAGCGGCGTCGATTTGCTGTTCCGGCAGGCATGTGAGTAAATATGGAAGGGGAGTGGAAGAGACGCACCTCCGCGAGACGCCCGAGGAGCTCGCTGAGTGACCAAGCAATAATATCGAGGGAGTCGTAAGCAAGCTCGACGAGGGCATCGACGGCGCCCTGAGTGGCTGGATCACCCTCGACCACGTCCAGGGCAAGACCAGAGTTGACGGGTAACTGGGGGTTGGAGACATGTGGGGGAGAGAGAAGACGCGTGAAGGAGGAGACGGACCTTGTTCTTTATCCTGTTAATGAGTGCCTGCACGTTTTTCTGCTGAGGGGTTGCCGAGGCGGCGGAGTAGGCTATAGACGGGGGCTGGGTGAGGCCATTTCCAAGACCGTGATGAGAATCGTTGCTTCTGTGGGCTCTGGACGAAGTCCCAGATAATGCGGGGTGTCCAGCTGACGCGGACGGCCTGCGGATTGGCATGGGTGGAGGTAGAGTAGCCCACCTGGAATGAGCACTGACTGAAGGACGTCGCTCGTCCGTGCGAGAATCCGAAACTAAATGTGCTGCTTATGTAATAACGAGCGTCGATTGCTAGTGCGCCGACAAGTATGTATGTACTGAGAGGGTGCCTGCCAGCCAAGTTGCTGGATTGTATGTAAATATGACTTTGTCGAATGCTGCAACCGGGGGAAAGCAAGTGAAACCTTCGGGAGTCACGTGTGGGTGGGACTCGGGGACCCATATGGACCCGCAAAAGGCAAGGGACTCGGAGTCGGGTGTGGAATGATCGTGTCGATCCCAGTTCAGTTTCGGACGTTGATGGGCCAACGTTTGCATTGTTCGCCATTCCGGGCGAACTGGGGTGCGTGTTCTCGTCATATTGTGCACTGAATCGAGCTAGCTTTGAACATAATCCGGTGCTGCCACGCGCACTGAGGGTACAGGTACTAACTACTCCCCCTGGCCCGTCAGGTAGGTCCATACGGTCGACTGAACGACCTGTCAGAATATTAGCCTTGACGGTTGTTTCCCAACTCCGACCTCAGACTCTCCGCGAGGGCGTATACATATTGTCTTCAAATCATTTTATTTTTCGTTTCAGGCCTCCTCTTCTCTCCATTCCTTCTCCTACCGGCCTCCCCTTATCTTAACCCCCGTCTAAATACGCATCATCGCTCGCATCGCATCGCATTGCTGTCTTTTTCATCTCCCCTCTTCGTCAGATTCGCTTTCGTAGTTAATCGTTTGTTCTTTCGTATTTCAAAGAGGGTGCCCCACTCTCTTCCCCTCCTCATGTCTCGTCCCGACTCCCATGATCTTTCTTATCCACCTGGTATTACCCAGCCTCGTTCAGCCAACGTCGATCAGATCAGTCCTCACTATCAGTCTTCCTCCCCTGCCAGCCGCTCAGCACCACTCGATCGACGATTATCGCACTCCCTGGCCACCAGCTCGGCACCCTCGGCAACTTCCCGCTACGGAATGCATATACAGGACAAGGAATTCAACCCTCCCCCTCCACAAATCGACAGTTGGCCCGCTTTATCAACCAGGCGCACACCTTTCTCCACCCCCCATCTTTCTTCTTCCAACCACCATCGCTCCCCCCCTGTCCCCACGCCTCCCGCCCCCCTTTCCGCTGGCACGGCATATCACAACTCTCCTTCGGACAGCGAGCAGCACGACTCTTCTTTCTTACGTCCATCTGTTCCCCCCTCTCGTGATCATCAGTCCGTTGCCTCGGGTACCCCTTCCCCGCCCGGCAACCCCAACTCTGTCCTGCTCCTTTCTACTCTCTGGTGGACTGATCTTGAACCCTGGATGGACGAGGAATACGCAAAACAAGTTTGTGGCTTGATGGGTTGGGACCCCGTCAGCATCAGGGTCCCCACTGTTCCCTCTGACACTTCCGGCCAAGCATCCAATAATCCGGGATACTGCTTCTTGACCTTCCCATCCCCTTCCGTCGCAGCATCGGTACTCGGCCAGGTGAATAGCAACAACGGCGCACCTCCCCTCACAATGCCAAATTCGACCAAGCCGTTTGTGCTTAACTGGGCATCCTCAATACCTAACTCCATCACGTCTGCTCTTTCGGCCCCCGGCGTGGTCGTGTCTCAGGCGCAACAGCAATTCCCGAAAGAGTACAGTATTTTTGTCGGAGATCTTGCTCCCGAAACGTCCAACTCTGACCTAGTGGCGGTATTTCGCAACCCGGTGCTTGGTTTGCGGAATGATCGCGAACCCAAGTTCATTCGCCCTTTCCTTAGTTGTAAAAGCGCAAAGATCATGCTCGACCCAGTCACCGGTGTGTCCAGGGGATATGGTTTCGTCAGGTGAGCGGGAAAGTAGGTTTCTGGATTACGTGTCGTTACTAAATCTTTCCTCTAGGTTCACCGATGAGGCAGACCAGCAGCGGGCTCTCATCGAGATGCACGGCCTGTACTGTCTTTCTCGCCCAAGTACGTCGCTTTTTAATTAAATCTTGATCCTGATTCCTGATTATCCGGTCCCACAGTGCGAATTTCTCCCGCAACGGCAAAGTTCAAACCTCATCAAGTCTCTTTGGACATTCCATTAGTCCAGTTTCCCATGAATGCCCGCACGGTTGAATCGAGAGGTAACAACCTAACGGTGTCGATACCACAGTCGAATGGCAACCAAGTAAGAAGCGTCTCCTCTCCAATAGCTTCAAAAAGTGGAGGCCCTCCCTCAGCTACTCCAGTCGGGACCTCAGGGTCTGGATCATCGCTCACTACAAGTGGCTCGGGATCTGTTCCCTCTCTGGGGTCTGGGTCGAGTACCAGTGTTTCGTCTGGTGCTCTCACTTCCGCATCCTCGGACGACATGGTCAACTTTGCTCCGAATCTGCTAGCGCAGGTCACACAACAGTTTGGTTCTGTTGCGAAGGGAAATAACACTGCTGGTATTTCATCGATTACCTCAGGTGTTGCACCAGACTCTCATGAGGGTGCCTTACCGCGTTACGTAATCTCAGAGGAATCGTGGAAGCATCACGCTCAAGCACGGGCGATCCTTGGGAACCTGATGGGACCGAATGGCGAACAGCTTACTTCGACGGATCCGTATAACACGACCGTCTTCGTTGGCGGTCTATCTCCTCTTATCTCTGAAGAGACACTACGAACTTTCTTTGCTCCATTTGGAGATATCCACTATGTATGATAATTCGTTATCTTGTCTCCTTTCCTTCCATTCATACGACATATCTACAGGTTAAAGTTCCCGTCGGGAAGCACTGCGGCTTCGTGCAGTTTGTTCGCAAGGCGGATGCAGAGAAGGCTATCGAAAAAATGCAAGGCTTCCCAATTGGTGGGAGCAGGATTCGGTTGAGTTGGGGGAGGAGTCAATGTATTGATCCATTTCTTCATACGTTTGTCACCGCTAATTGACTCTTTAGACAAAGCTGCTCAGGCTGCAGCACAGGCGGCACAGGCGGCCGCCCTTCAAGCACAATTACAGGCACAATTGCAAACCCAGTTAGCTTCGTCCCAAGTCAACTTGTCGCCCGAACAGGCTGTCCAACTCCTGCAGAGGCTTGGTGCTAATGGAATGGGTGGAGTCGGCGGCTCAGACATGCCCATGATGGCTGAGTCCGATTTTAGAGGGAGTGACGAAAAGTCTCGGGCATTCTTGGGGAACCAAGTCGGCCGCGGAGCTACCAGCGTACACACGCTGTACGACACTTACCCAGCGTCTCTTTCAGCGCGTTCGCCAGTAGCCTTGGAAGCGACGGATCAACTCCAACATATCAGATCGCAGATCCACACATCTTTTTCGCCTTTCTCGCCCGATCCCAATGCCTACATCCTTGATGATCGCAAAAGGGGCTCGGTTGACCTGGTAAACGCAGATTCCTTGTCGCAGACATTGAATCCTTTCCCGCCCAGATTCGTGGATGGAATTACAATTACCGATCGTACGCCCCGGACCTCCAACGGTGGTCACCCGTTTGGCCCCTACTTTGACGGCTCCAGTCGAATGGTTGAAACCAGCCGTTCCAGTTCTCGCCAAGAGCCGGTCTCTCGACCATCCTCTAGCCAGACTTCCCAGGGGCAGTCTACTCGTCACGACGCTCATAAAGAGCAAGATCTCATCCATGATCTCAACGGTACACTAGCGAGTCTCGACTTGGACTCCAAGAGCCCGTGGAGACCCACAGACAGTTCGACTGCGCGCAACCCTTCTTGCTAAACACCCTAATGCTACTCCATTCAATTCTCTAATCTTTCTCCTCGGCGTGTTTCACCCTTTGACCTCGTTTTATAGTTACTTTTTTGTTGCCTTTCAGAGCTCGTAGTCGGTTTTCCGGGTCTACTTTACTTTGCCTCTGGCGGGACCCACAAACTATTTATCAACACATCGGATTATCTATCGAGCTTTGCTCCTGTTACCCTTGATCGCTCTCGACATGCGCGCTCCTATATAACGTTTTGTTCTGTCTCTGTCGTCAGCTTATTCCGTTTGTTCTTGTTTTGTGTTCCTATCCTACAGCACTGCTCATCCCCCGGGGCGAAACGCAGGGAATCTGCATATATAGCGACGTTGTCTCTTGGCCAATTGTATTCCTTTCCATTTTTACTTAGGCACCAAGTACTTACCCTGGCGGCCAATGCGCACCTGTGTTCGACACGCAGAGTCTCAGAACGCGAAGTCACTAAACATTCTGTGGTATGTAAAGTATGTAAGAAGACGCGCATTACGCGTGCGGGATCAGGAATACAACCTAGAGAGGTCAAATAACGAATATCAATCCACAACAAGAAGTAGACATAAGTAGTAACTTAAGCAAGGACATAATTTGTAGATGGCAGCAAGATGGCAGTGGGAAAGACCAAGAAAACACGACTTAAGCAATTTCATGGCCTATAAGTCTTCGATGCTATTCAAAATACCAGCTCGACCAACTGCACCGAGTCCCTCACCTGTCTCCTCTGCCAGACCCGAGCCAGAAGCAATTTGGTTGCCACCCGTCACTTTACCAATGACGTCGCTCTGAAGCTGCATGGGCACAAAGACAACTTTGCTATGCGCAGACCGCGCCATCTGTTGCAACGCCTCCAGTTGACGGATCTGCATGGCGGCAGGAGAAGCCAAGATGTCGGCTGCCTGACGCATGAGTCGGGCGGCATCCACTTCAGCGCGAGCGGCAATGACTTTGGACTCTCCGATCCGCTTTTGCTGAGCGGCAGAGGACAGC
Organism: Leccinum incarnatum; assembly: GCA_038091095.1. Lineage (NCBI taxonomy): Eukaryota > Fungi > Basidiomycota > Agaricomycetes > Boletales > Boletaceae > Leccinum > Leccinum incarnatum. Next base: position 29,169 of record JBBPNG010000021.1, read on the forward strand.
GAGGCTGAGACATCGGCGCTGAAGATGATGTCCTTGATGAGGATACCCTCGATGGCGACGCCCCACTTGTCGGCAACGTCACCGACGATCTCTGCGATCTCAAAGGCGATCGCTTCGCGTTCGGTGACGACGCTCTGAACCGCACGAGCACCGACGACATGACGTAAAGTGGTTTGCGCACGCTCGATTAGTGCTTGACGGAGGTCGGTGATACCGAAAGCAGCACGGTAGGGGTTGGTGATCTGGAAATAGATCACGGAGTCACTGTGTCCAAAATTAGACACCGTGAAACACACGAGGAGCGACGAGCCTCATCAGCAGACTCACATCTCGACGTTCACATTATCGCGTGTGATGACTGTTTGCCTGCCGATGGGACTTATTTGTATTTTTACATCGACCACCCGGAGGGACTCCGTGCAGACGTTGACCTGAGCGAGACCAGGATCCACGGCTTTGTAAAATTGGCCAAAGCGTGTGATCAAGCCGACAGAACCTTGGAGCTGCGTATGAGAGAATGGCGGAAGTACGAATGAAATGACCCTTACCCTGTTGGACATTGCGGAACGGGTTCGGGAACGGGCAGCACGGGATAGCACCAATGCATCCGACGACAGTGCCCAAGCCCTGAAGGAAAGAACCATAGATTCCATGCGTTACCTAATTGCATCGAAGTCGGTGAGCACAGATGGGGCAACAACGGGGATAATATGAGCGTACATCACCAGTCCCCATATCTTGGGCATATGATTGCTTGGACCAGAATATGAGCAAGACAAGCGGCGGGGTATCGCGACAGTCTTACCTGCATCTCGCTGCGTTTGAGGGGCTGCACGCTGATCATATGGGTCTTACCCTCCGCAGCTTGGCGCTTGGAGCTACCAGAGTCTTCTGTGACTGCAGTCCGTGAACCTTGCATTATGGTGCCGAATGAAAAGAGAGATACAGACCATGAGGGGCATCGTGGTCGACGACATTGCCGTGTGATGAGGTGGGTGAGGGAAGCCGGACCTTTCGGTCGATGGTGTCGAGTCCGTTGGTGCTTGACATTCTGCTGCTGTCTTAGAGACGATACGTCGCTAACTTATAGGGTGATAACGAGACGGGCGCTAAAGTCAGAGGCGCAGTTAAGGCATATATAGGGAAATTAAACATCGCCACGCGGGGGTTGATGTTGCTGTGTTACGCTGTCCCACGTTATCGGGCAAGACTCGCCGACGCCATCTCGACATCATGGACCAAAAGTGTTGGCTCATGAAAGCAGAGCCAGACTCACGCGTCGTCAAAGGAATAGATGTCAAGGCATGTCCCTACATTCATTTCTCCCATCTTTTCCGATGCCATCTGGCATCCAGTTCAGCGTCGACGACTTTGAATCAGTGGGATCCACCCCTTGGGAAGGCGTCCGCAACTACGAAGCAAGAAATCTCATGAAAGAGATGGTCCTTGCAGACAAGGTTAGCCTGATCTAATCCGCATTCACTGCGAGTCATTCATGAGGCATGCGTAGATTTTATTCTACCATTCAAACTGTAAAAGCCCAGGTCAGAAAATAACTGCTCGGTGCTGAATCAGCTCATGTCCAAAAGTCAGGCATCGCAGGTTTTGCCGAGGTCTGTACGCATCGGCGTTCCAAATCTTCCTTGCTGTAGTCTTATTTCAGGTCGCCAAAGAAGCATACCCGGATTGTGCGTATGCTGCACATTCTCTAGCACTGCTACCACCAACTCAGGAACCACATCATATGAACAGACACAGCATGGGACAGGTGTGTGCTTTCCACCCCGTTCTTTCCGAAAGACAAATGTATCGGCCAGTTCGCATCCGTATTTTGACGAGGTGAGGTGTTTGTGCGATCAGCAGAGGTTCCGCAGTCTCACTGCCTCTGCATTCCATCAGAAATCCGACAAAGACAATCCCAAGTGGTTTATGGTCGATGCAAAGTTCGTATCACGCGCACGACACTTCGTCCCGCTATCCCTGCTTCGTCACCTTGCCGAGCTTCCCTCCGCCGAACTTCCTGAAGCAATCAGCTATGTAGGGGAAGACGGTATCAATGCAATCAAAGGTACCGTGTTTTGACTGTCTCTACTTGATTGTTGGCGGTTCCTGATGCGAAATCTTGAAGCCATGCCACTGATTACCCGCGGTCGCCTTAGTGTGCAAAGGGTGCCTGAGAAGTGTTGGGATGTCATCCGAGCGATGGCCGAGAAAGGTGGATGGGACGACATGGCTTTTGGGAAGACGAAAGCGACCAAAGCCCGTCATCCAACAGATAAAGCAAGACCAACTCGCAGCCGTCGAACAGACAAGCCATCGGTCGGCCAGGGTGATGAGGATGTGGGAGACAACGTCACGAAGCAGCCGAAGGAACAGGTACCACGTCAAGTCAATACCACGAGGGAAAAGAAAAGAAAAGCGTCATTTTCTATCTCTTCAGAAGATAAAGATCAGACTTTGGCTCCTCCCCGGAAATCCTTACGAAGAAAACAGTAGTTTACCGCTCATATGTCGCCTAGCACATGGCACACAACATTAATCGGCTCTCAAGAGCAGAGCGTTAAAGTGTTCCCACCTTCGTACCAACACACTCACATGCATATAAGATGGAAACAAACGTTAGCCCTCAGTTCAGTATGTACTTACCGGAGACTGTTGCTTGTCCGGGCAATGATTGTCTGCATTAGTACTAGTACATAGTACCAGTGTCGGTGGGAAAAAACGAAAAAAGCATGCCATGCTGATTTGAAAGCACTTGTTAACCCCATTAGGAAAACGAAAGTTGCCTTTTCTCTCAAGTCTCTTCCCAAGTGCCATCAGACTAGGACCTGCGGCACGCTGCTGGGCTCAGCGTGCGTAATAATCCCTCCATCGATACATAATCTTCCTAACCACACACCACTCGCCAGATGTCTTTCTTTGGTCTGGTTGTGAGGCCCTTAGCCTACATCTCCATCCCAATTCTTTTCTTCCGTTCCATCGCGAATACAACCCCACTTGGTCGTTATTACTGGAGAGTCAGCATCTTCCTGGGCAGTCTCGCCCTCGTATCGATATGTGGAACAGTCGTGGCTGTCGGCATGACTCTTGTCGGCCGCCGACATGATGTCAACTTTGTTGTTGCTCGGACTTTCTATGCCTTGGTTAGTCGTGCGCTCGATTTAGAGGTGCAGGTAGAGGGCGAAGAATATCTGCAAACGAAACCAGCTGTCATGGTCGGGAATCACCAGAGCATGCTTGACATCTTGTATCTCGGGAGGTCAGAGCCCTTGCTACCTGCTGTTGTCCCCTCTTTTCCTTGGTCTGACCTGCGTTCGTTGGTTAACATGTACGCAGAATATTTCCTCCCAAAGCAGCTATCATGGCCAAGCGGGAGCTCCAATGGACTCCTCTAGGCCCTTGGATGTTCATGTCTGGTGCAATTTTCGTTGATCGTGGAAACAGCGCAAAAGCGCACAAATCCCTTGAGGCCGCAGCCGAGGAAATGAAGCGGGAAGGCATTTCCTTAATGATGTATCCGGAAGGAACACGACATAACGAAGAAGTACCTACTCTGCTGCCGTTCAAAAAGGGTGCCTTCCATCTCGCTGTTCAGGCTGGTCTACCAATCATACCTATTGTCTGTGAGAACTACTGGCGGTACTATCACAAGGGTGTGTTGGGCACAGGGATTATCAAGGTCCGAGGTCAGTCTTCATCTATCGCTCCATCAATGGGGTCGCCCCACGGCCTTGCTAATGAGAATAATCGGTGACAGTCCTCCCACCCATCCCCACAAGCGATCTGACAGTGGCGGATGTTACGGACCTTTCCACACGTGTACGAGAGAAAATGCTAGTAGCTTTGCGCGACATCTCCGTCAAGGTGGAGAGCAAGGAAGTCGACAAGCCAAAAGATGTAACCAAATCGACGCCAGAACCACCATCAACTGAGACGCCTTCTGTCTTGGCCGTGGCAGACGACGTCGTCCCGAACATCTCAGCAACACCCAGCGAAGAAACCCCTAGCGAAACGGGTGAGCCGTCCAGATCCGTCCAAAGCCTCCGGCCAGATGGTAGTGTCAGCGAGTACGGGGAGACGGATGACGAGGGTATGGTTCACATCAGGAGACCAATTCATTAATGTTCCGATTATCATTTTCGTTCTATCCGCTCAGGATAACGTGAACTCTGATACCCTGCTGGCAAGCAGCGTAATACACTTACATACATTGGAAGGTCACATTGGCAATACCACACAATTCTTAGCTTCGATGTATCTTGTTGATTATCGATTATCGATCACTTGACTATAGCGTCCATAATCATTTGTTATACTCATGATCAGTCGTACTCACCGTATGCACAATTCCTTCTCTACTGTCTTGGCGCGATCGCTTTCTCAAGCACTGCAGGCCCGTACATACCATTGCAGTCCTCAGATCCAGCAGGTGAAATAACCCATGGCTGCAATTGAAAGTGAGCAGTAGGGTTCTCGAGGTGTAAGCTAGTTGGCTTCCAGAGAAGCTTGACCCTGACGCGTGCGTAATAACTGGTGATTTAAACCTTAACCCTACTCTCAGCGCATTTTCATCCCGTTGAATTAGCGCTTACATGAGGTGAATATTCGTCAGCGGATATGACAGGTCGCGTATTGTGCAGATATTGGGACACTTGGACAGCTGGCAAATGAGATGGACTGGGAGCGTCGTATATATCTCGCTTTTTAGACATGTTTTGGATTGTTCTCAAACGAAGGATTTCCTATTTTGACTGTCACCACAACGTTCGTTCATATGGGTGTAGGTGTAGCCGGGATGTTTCTAATGCTTGTTCTTTACGCAATGAGGTCAGGTCAGGTTACCCCTTGCCCTTTCACTTCGGACAAATGGTGTTCGGCGTTGGATCCGCCCCAGATCTGGCACCACTATTTCCTCGCTGAACTGTGTATGGGATGGCTCACACGTACTTACGGCCTGCTTGTTACGAAAACTACGAGTATTTTCCATTTTTCCCGGTGCGTGGAGCTAGAGGGTAGGTCCAAAAATTTGCCATGTCGCGTCGCGATGATCCGGCATTCAGTTTCAAACTTTCCAACAACGAACGTTCTCAGCCACCGGTTGTTCAATATATAAGCTGACTGAGCTCCCCTGGTTCCGAAACCACCCTTCCGCTCCCTTCCTGCATTTCTGTATCCCTGTCCTATCACTCCTCGATCAGTGCATACGTAGCCGATGACACCTTCAATCTTACCTGGTACTTACGTGTCTCGTTGTCTCTTGCCACTGCTCTTCTCACTTCAGTTCATCTGTCAGAATGCTGGGGTCATCGTGGTGTACGTCCTCCAGGATTCTATTGCGCATGGACCCAGTTAACTCTTTCCTCGTAGGCTTCCGCAGCATATCCAGAGAATACTCTCGCTAGCTTCGAGGCTGCCATACGAGATGGGGCTGAGGGCATAGAGAGCGGTATTTGATCACCTTCCTTGGTGATTCTACCCGTAACCCGTAACCGCGTCCTAGACGTCCACGTCTCGGCGGATGATGTGGTGGTGATGTTCCATGATCCTGGTGAGTAGTCTTGCCGCGATCTACATTACCCAGTTTGGTAATAAATGGCAACGTGTGCGAAATCCAGCTCTTGACAGGACAACGGATTCGAAAGGTACTGCTCACGCAATCGGGACACGTTCGACGAGTAACCAATGGAGTCCAGGTCTAATCCGAGAGCGCAATTGGTATGGCAAAGAAGGCATGGAACATCTCCGCACCCAGAAGGAGCCGAAACAACCGATACCCACGTTTGCTGAAACAGTTGCACTGCTTATGAAGGTAAGTTTTACTACCACTTGCGGTAGATATTCTCACCATTCAATGGCCAAACTCGCAGCCTGAGAACCAGCATGTGAAATTCAATGTCGATGTCAAATTGCAGAACGACCCGGACCGTCTTTTTCGTCTAATGCATGCCATCATTTCTGTGCAGCCAGAATGGGAGACAAAGCTTGTGCCGCGCATCTTGCTTGGGCTTTGGCATCCGCGTTTCGTAGCGTATGCAAAGGCGAGATTACCTTATTGCCGCAGGTCGTACATCGGCAATAGCCCTACTTTGGCGCGCGCGTACTTCTGGAATGACGTGGAAGTGTTCTCGATGTCTTTCTCCGCTTTGGCAGGAAGTGATGGATTGAAGTAAGCGGGATTCCGAGCCTCTTCGATGCAGTTGATACCCAGCGTTTCCTATACAGCTTCCGACGAGAGTGCAAGGCTGCCGGCAAAAGGCTCATGGTATGGACGGTCAACGAGCCAGAACATATGATGGAAGTCAGTTATTTGTTGTTGCGCATATTGAACCAGTATGACTGATTTGTTGGACAGTGTGTGCGTTGGGGAAGCGACGTTATCCTGACCGATGTGACGAAGAAGTGGTTGGACCTGCGCGAGGCGCTCAGAGGTGTGACGCGACGCTTTCCTTATCTCATCCTTATCCTGATAGGCTTGGCTATTCTTAGCCGATTACGATACCACCCTCGCCCGACATGGTCGCTGGTTTCTTTGGACGACGTGGAAGTTCTACATGCCAGACATCATGCTGCATCATAGGATCAAGCGTGATCTGGAGAAGACTGCTGGCTCATTCGACAAGTTCTTGTTGCCGGAACCGATTGTGATCCAGGGTCTATCTATCTAAGGCCCTGTGAATCGCCGGATTAGATTCTCTAGTAGACATTGTTAACGATGTGAAAGTGGATGTCAAGATTCGCGACTGGTTCTTGTTCCCTACCCTAGAGATAGTGTTGAAGAAGTCTGTACCACAAATGAGCACCGTTCCTAGATGCCAGACAGTCGAAGAGTCATGCTTAGTCACCTGGACAGCAGCTTAGTATGTACTCTCGCTCGCTTAAGGGTGTGTGCATGTGGTTGACCCACAAGCACCACTAATCGCATTTCTCTCCATCACCTTGACCTGGCCACATTTCTCGCTGTCGGTTGGTTCTCACAACGACTTTGACGTACCCTCAAATTCATTCTGCTTGTTGCACCACCCACGAGTCGAAAAGATGCACTCTACCTTTCCCATCTCAAATAGCGACCTCATACATCGTAGAACCCATCGCAAGCGCTATTCTACATCTAAACTGTCTACGGAAGTTGTTCACACCCTCCCAGAGTATTCGTCGCCCCCTGGCTGGAACCATTCCGTCGGTCCACTTCCGCTCGCAGAAGCTGAGTCCGCTGAGTCCGACAGGCCACCCGATTACCCCGAAACCGCGGATGAGGCAGACGCCGATACAGAAGGCGACCTGGAAGAGCACCTTGTCTATGTACAACACCATCTAGTTCGCCCACACTCACGTCGGTCGCCCACACATGTTCGCAGACGCAAGCGGGTTCTTGCGCCTGCCCCCGATCCTTTCCTTGACACGCTACTGGAACGCAGTGTACACGCGCTGGAGATGTCTAACGCCTTGCTCCGCACCTCCATGTCCACGCAGTCCAGTCTCTCTACTCTTCTTTCCTCCGAAAGTGAATCTGATCACTTCCTGGAAGTCCGTGCCCGTAACTTGTCGACTCGGATCAGGGTGAACACTGGCCTACATGAAACATGGATGGGCCATTTGGAGGAAATATCAGAAGGGGTTGACAAGCTGGTTGAGGGGGAGGAAAGAAGTCTGCCTGTTTCTCGTTCGGACGAGGGAGCTGTGAGCCAAAGTTTACCTACCACTACACTGCCAGATCTACGGCACCGAAGAAAACCGTCAATTTTAGACTTAAATGGGTCTTCAAATTCTCATCTCCGATATTCACATCCTACTCGTGACTTACTGGTTGCACCTGCTCCGCGGGCGCTTACACAGTATGTCGAGTCATCCACGCATCCACAGCTAATTACACTGCCTTCTACGTTGGGGTTGCGGGCATCCGGGTCCTGCCATTCGGTTCATTCCCAAGAGTCTTCATCTACGCATTGTCACGACACTCAATCAGCCTCCATGTCAAGTACTTTGCCCAAAACCCATGCCGAGAGCACCACTCCAGCCTACCAACTTTTGTCGAATCTTGTCAAGTGTTCAGGGTCTCTGACACCCCCTCCTTCTGCTCGGTTGGTGCGAGCTCATGACAGGTGTGCATCCAGCAGTCCAACAGGCACTGTGCGCGGTACGCTGCCTTCGTTTTCATCTTCCTCTGCACGAGCCTTGTACACGTCTCCAGATCGTAATCGAGCTGGGATGCTGGCACAGACAAGGCGATCGCGCTCAGAGGACCCCCAGGGCTCTTGTACGCCCCTCCCGACGATGCCTCCCGACGAAGAGCTCTCTCCGTCTTCGTCAGAATCATCCGAGCACCCAACTGGCTATCGAACCGTCCAGTCGCTGCGCAAAATTCTCGACCTGCATTCCTCTTCAACATCCGTCAATGGCGTTCACCACAAAGACTCCAAATTGCATCGTGCCCCTGCTTTCCTTCTTATCACACCCCCTCCGGCTCCAACTCAAGGCACGTCTACAGCTACGGCATCAATATCGCGACTTTATACAAAGGGTCGTCACTCGATGTCTACTCGCCCACCATCACCCCCTGCACATTCCTCATTGAAGGTCCGCTCGGTGCCTCCAACACCTGCACCGTCTCCAAGCAGCATCAGTCTGTCCGAAGTATTTGGAATTGGCATGGCTAGAATGATGGGGAGTGCACCGCCGTCAGGTTTGTCAACACCGAAGCGCATCAGTTTCGCAGAACTTCCAGAGTCTTACTCTGGCTCGCAACCTGGCACGTCAAAGCTGATGAAGGCGCGGAAGAGTCGGAAGAAGAGAAAGCAGGGGAAAGGTAGCGATAACGAGGAGTCAGGTGGCTGGTTAAAAACGTTGTTGCTCGGAGGATTATCTCCAGCGGCAATGGTTGGCGCAGGGAATCGAGAGGATAGGATGGAGGAGAGAATGGCGAGGGGGTGGGGGGGCAGACCTGGATACGGAACATTGGATGACTGGGCTGTGTGAGATCCCCTGGACAGGTTCGTCGAGGGTATGAAATATGATAGAATAACATATGATGTGTCGTTAGTGTATTGCTATTGTTGTTAGTGTATTGCTATCTTTGAACAACGCATCGTGCTGCTGCTTTGTCTTAGATCTTCTGTTTAGTATAACTGAACCTCAGCATTAGTATTATCTGTTTACCGGAGCAACATAGAAGCATATCATTATCAGGAGCAAAAGGACATAATAGTGCATATCGTGCATAAAACCATATTACTGCATCAACTGGCTTCTTTCGTACCCTCCACTTCAAGTACTTGAGCCCCCGATTGTCCATTTGAATCGCTACAAGCATGCAAGTCCAACGGCGACCGTGAGGCCTCCCAGGACACCAGCAACCACCACTTGAAAAAACCCCATCCCCCTAGTTTTCGGTTCTTCTGGGAAGAACGTGCCAGGCATGCCCGCTTGCTGAGAGTCAATTGCGTACTTCAAGTCTTCAATGCTGTCACTGACGACGACCCATGCTGTGTCGTCCGCCCTATCTGTTGGCACCGTTGCCATGGCGCGATGAGCAAGGGGAGCACTGATGACCGCAATGTGCTTTCCCTCGCGTTGGGCGGTCCGCCTAACGCTGTCGAGATCTTGAAGGGGCGTACGGAAGACTTTGAACAAAGGGGTGCTAGCGCGGAGGGCGGTGTTAAGGCCGATGTCGGTGACTGGGGACTGAGAGAAAGGTGACCATGGGCGAGCGGACAGCGAGCTTGAACGATCGGTGAAGTATTCCCACTCAGGCTCCTCTTGCTGTGCAACGTCTTCTTCCTCGTCGACATTGCTGGACGACCCCTCTTGCTCCTCAGGTATAACGTTCATGGCGGGCTCCGTGACGGGTTCAGTCGGGGTAAGGGATCCGCGGTCCTCGTCATCGGGGGTATAGAGACGCATCTTATGGGGTGGAGAGACCCAATTCGGATTCTTCCAATGCCAGCGATCTCCAGGAGGAGGTTCGAACACCGGTGTTTTATCTACAGGCAAAAATCCCCCATATGAAGGTGGGGTGACAGGCGGTGATCCGCCGGGTGAAGCTGGAGGTGATGGAAGTGGCGTGGAGTGACTCTCGCGAGTGCTTGAGACAGCCACCGGGAAAATGGACGCCTCTCCGGGGCACACGAACGACCCGTTCTTGCGTTTATGGCCTTGCATGGGGGACCCGCATTTGTGACAATGAGGGCGCCTCCTTAGGCTGGTGGAAGTTGACATTTCGATTTCTTGGCTTGGCTGCTCTTTGAAGGAACGACTGTGTCAATGACAGTGAAAAAGTTCAGATCATGCGTCAATTCTACTTGGAGAAGTAACAATCAACGGGACTCACCAGCTGCAATCGGTGGCTTTGATGGCAGCGGAGGATGTTCAGATGTCCACCCAGTCATCACTTATATCAGCATGCTAGACGGAGAGCTGAACAGGATAATTCCCAAATTCGGGACAAGACAATGGAGAGATGCAGGGTTGCGGTAGCGACAGAGACGTTACGGTCTCGCCACTTCCAGCTCGGACTCGAGACAGTTTCGAGAGCGACACGTCGGTACAAACGGTAAACAAAGGTGTTCTTGTATTTTGTGGTGCCACAAAGGATATCTGATGTCTGTTCGGCGGTTACCAGAAAACAAGTATTCTCTTTATATGTAAGTAGTCACCGACGGTGCGCACTCTGTTCTAGACAGGGAGCTGGAAGCTACATGAACTCGTTATCGTGATAGATAACTAGACTAGGCATACACGGAGCTTCGCATTCCGAGATGTTACAGTGTTTCATAGGAAGCCGTGGGCGATAGCATGTTTAGTCGAGCGAAGCAGTGACAACAACACCGGTTGGATAGGTCAGGTAGACCAAAGGTTATAGAAGGTAGGCGAGCATAGGTGAGAACGCTCTCCTCAAGAGTCCGAGCTACAGCCACGACAACCTGTATTCCATGTATTCAGCCACGAGGAGAGAAAAAAATAATAACCTAGACAAACCACAATGCACACACTCCACTATAGTATTTGCCCGTATCTGAGCCTTGGGCACACGGCAGATGCATGTCGAGCCCTGGTAATTCATGTCCTACAAACTCATAAGCCGGGGATTATAGAACGAACACGAAAGCGGTTCACCTTGGTCTGAATGCACCTCAAGCAACATAGCTTTTCATAGCCCGTTTTCTTCCACTTGGCAATCAAACTAGTCCAAATTAGCGTTGGAGAGCGGCATACACGAGGGAGCGACCCACTTGGCGTCCGCATATCCTTCCTTCAGAAGCCAGTCGTACAGCTCCCTGGATATTGCCTCACGTTTGTAATAGAGTTCATAAATATATCGCGAACGAGTGTGCGAGATACGCATGATGGGCCACAGCGATTCAGCTTTGCGCTTGCCTTCATGCGATTCGTTTTCGGCGTCTCTCATCTTCTTCGCATAATCATCGAGGACCTGCGACATATGAGTATCTTAAAATGCAGTTTCGGCAAATTCCTACGCTCTCGATGTCTTCGAAACCTTCTGGTGGATTCTTAGTTCTTGTAGTCCGTATTCTGGGCATTTGTGGCAGCTAGAACGTGACAGTGCAGTGAGAAGTGTGCACTTGTGATTACATAAGGCTGTTCAACACGATGCAATCCCAACTGCTCCTCGCTGTTACGTCGCTCTCATCGATACCCCGACCAACCAGTGGATCAGACCCTTTCCCTTTCTTCTTCACGCTTTCTTGAACGTGTTACCATTTACTTGGTCTTTCTCTACCCTGTTGCATACCCATTTCGTGTTGAACCCCTTTCGACATGCCCCTGGTTGTTCCAGTTCTTCGGTTCTTTGTGGTGTTCTTGAATGTGTACGAAACATTTAAGACTCTGAAGCCACCCCCTCCATCGGCACGGCGGGGTGGTCAACCGAGTGCCCGTGCCATCTCCCAGAGGAAGCGGGATCTTAAGGGTTGTTTGGCTGTTTGGGCCGTCTGGGTAACGCTGAACAGATGGGTTACTGAAATCGAGTCTCATCTGGTTTTTATAGTGCTGTTATGCGGCATATGAGCGAACGTTCGACCGAGTCGTTTCTATCATCCTCCCCTTTTACAGCGAGATTAAGTCGGTATTTCTACTATTTCTTGTGTTGACTCGTGCCAAAGTGCGTCAAACTAGGATATATCCTCTTGTTTTTTGCATCTAACATTGCTACAGGGTGCAGAACCGTTGTTTCTTCATGTTCTCCGTCCCCTCGTCAAACCATACGCCCCAGTTGTGGACCCGATGTTAGAAATCTCGTGCGACATAGGAGATTTCTTGTTCGCTCTTTTGCAGGTTCCACTGGATTACTTCCTCTCGTCGTCGTGGTTTCATTTTTGGCGCACTGGCTTGGATTCAGAGGAAGAGACTGGCAAATCATCTTCCGGCAGCAGCGTAATACCTGACTCGGGAAGTTCGACCCACACAAGCAGCCATTCGAGCATTCCAGTCCTTGCTGACCACGGTGGTGCTGCGCAGAATTCTCGCGTGCAGGGTAAACACCATGGATCTGCCCGCAGTGTGTCTGATAATGCACGTTCCAATGGTATTCCAGCCTTAAATGATCCTACCGACTCGAGAGTTTCCCGTAACCGACACTTGAAATCTGCTTCTACAACGTCACTCCCCGCGTATAGCGAACATCCATCCCAGGCACCCCCTCGATATTCTCGGGCCCTATCTAGGCACAATGAACATCAAATATGGTATCCCCCCGCCTCTGCCTACGTCGCATCAGGCCACGAAGTGCCCGTTTCTTCGCCTGACCTTGCTGGCACTGCCCCTGAGTACCATTCACCTGAATGGAGGTCCTACCCAGCATTTCCATCTGCATATCCCCCGACTCCGTTACCTGCATCTGCCTCTCTTCCTGGCTCAGCGACCCCGAGGACAGATAATGACCATCTTCGTATTTCTGCTTCTGCATACCCTCCTATTCCTGAAGATGAGCAAGATTTTGACAAGTCGCTTGACAGGCAGCCCAAGGGACACACGGGCTCCATGCGTAGCTTAAACAACGGAAACAAAATACCTCTCGTGGTTAACATTTACGATGAAAGCTCCGACGCTACCCGACAACCTGATGAAGATACACTCATTGACGATAGCATGTGTAGTAGCGAGACAGGTCTAAGCGAAGACGACTTTGGTGCATCGTTGAGGACTCCCCATCGTCCCCCGGAGGTCATGCTATCCAGTGCATGTTCGTCCGTCGATAACTTGACTGGTTCCACCGCAGCCGCTGACAACGTATCCCCTTTGCGGAGGAGGACATCGTCGGACTCCTTGAGCTCTGGTTCTTCGTCTTTAGCTGGTCGAAAGCGCACTCATGGTGGGTATCAAGGGGGCACACGGAATCCATTTCCGATAGCTCACTCCAGAAATGCCACCTTGCGTGGAAGACCTACTCCGACTCCCGTACCCCAGGATCCTTTGCAATCAAGCACAAGCGAAGACGAGGATGAAAGTGAAGTGGGCGAGTATGGTAATATCAAGGCCAAAAGACAAAGAGTGTTGGAACCTTTCAAGCGGAATTCCACTGTACGCCCCGCTGCAAGGGAGACGGGTAATGCCCACAAGGGTTCTCTTCCACCAAGGAGCGCCACGGCTCGCGGTCGTACTGTTACAACTGCATCTCAAGCGGCAGTACGAACCAGGGGAGGATCTGTTACGACAAACAACTCTACTGTGAAGGGGAGAAAACCAACGCTTGCACCCCATCAAGTTGCACGTGGCGGGCCACAGGGTGTCGTTAAAAGCTCTAGTACTTCCTCTTCGCAGTCTGGAACCTTGAAAAGAAGGGTATTTTAACGGAAGAGAAGTCCGGAAAATTTGAGTGCTTGTTCCAGTGTATTGTACACTAGTGTCGTGCCGAGTTTGATATATCTTCTATATATACCTAGCTAGCGGGTGAATCTCGAGACAAACAGCCGGTTGGTTAGACTTTCCAAGCTGCTAATGGCTGCTAGTATATGTATTCGGGTCGCTTCTTGCCTGTTGACAAAGATATTTACTCAGCAGTTCGGGCTGTTGCCAAACATTTGGACGATATGAATTATGTATGTACTGGCTGTGGTGCATACCGGCCCACAATTGTCTTTGTTCCGAAACCCGGGATCCTGCTATGAATGACTTCCGCGAATACTTGTCCCGCGGGCGGTCCACTAGTTTCATCCGGTCCGTAATGCCGCGAGTGATTACTAATGATTACTAAGATCATGGGCGTCACAACTTGTAGCCGACATTCACGCGCTGGCGGGACTACGTACATTCCGCGACAACATGATTCGTCCGGCTTCTTGGGTTCCCAGAAATCCACGTCGCCTTTGCCTCGTTTCAAATGACGACTGTAGCAGTGCCTGGCATTGCAGGCGGTTGCAGTACACCCGAGCGTTCAAGCGCTCACCGACGTTTGACGTTTTAATTTTGTGGCACCTTTTGCACTGCCACAGAGCACGAGGCTCCCTCGAGGCTTTACTCTGCGTTCACCTGGCATTTCTAGGTGCCCCCGCCCGTTCGGCCAGCAATATCCCAATTATTGCTCACCGAGTGCATACAACATGACAGGTATCCTATAGCTCATATCTACAACCATGACTTGTTTGAAATTTTGCACTCGTGAGTCGTGATTGAATGTACAGCACCTGCGTCACATCAACAAGTTTACCCGAACGGCGTCGGTCCTAGCACTGCAATTAACGGAACGAGCTTATTTCTCCACCCTCGCCGGGCGGTGAGCACATAACTTTTTTCAATCTGTGCCAAGCACGTTTCATTAATCTTAATGTCAAGCCGAATTTCAATGTCGACATTCAGATGAAAATAACGTAGGTAGGTGCACGCCGGGGCTGTTCATGCTCCCTCCCGGTACTAGCCAACACGTTGCGCCACCGGGATCCCCTTTATAATCTCATGCGGATGTGACTGACGGGTCTTCCTGTTGGTCAAGAAGCACAGCACACCTCACTAGCTCATCACACACTTCCGTCGTCTCCATGATCTATGGGAGAGTAATTGGCAACGAGCTACGAGATATTCCGCAGGAATGTGTAAGTAAATCGCTGAACCAGGCTGTACGGATGGGCTAACAGTATTTTCAAGTTCCCGATATGGGGTCAACGGTGGTCAGGTTATCGTGCTCCTCATGGCCCCAGTCCCTTCTCTACACGCGTACTCAGTGCCGATCAAATGACGGAAGTGGGCCCGGTGCTAACCTCACCTACCCAATTTGAGGCGGCATTCACCGAGGATGATGAATGGGAGGACGCGCGGTCCGAGTCAAGCCAACCTTACTCTTATTTCTCTTCATCACCAACAACCAACCAACTGGTTGCCACTGAGTTGACACCACAACCCGCGACACCTACGCCTCGCTTTGTTCATTGCTCGCCAAACCATCCCTACGGTAGTCCCAGCGCGCAGCGCCGCAACATCCGAAATTCCCCACTACAAGACTCGACATGTGTTGGTACACTGTTACTTTCAAGGGGGGGATTTGAGTATCCCGGCACGCAGCATCACACATCGGAATCTCTGTTCCGCGCTTCCGTTCTCCCTCACGATGGAATCCTAGGCCAGGGGAGTTGCAGAACACTGGAGAATGACTATTCTTCTTCTTCCAGCACCCAGCCCCAACCAGGCCCTCCTCAGAGCAACAGTGTCCCAAGTGAACAAATGCAGTCTACCATACCCTCGTATTTGATTCCTGAATGGCAGCTTGTTAGCGCTCATACCCAGTCCTCGGCATATTCCTTCCAGCCTAATCTCTTACCACATCTCTCACAACCGTTCCATACCGACGGTCAAACCAGCTTTGATTCGACGCCCCCTCAAACTTCATCCCGTCTCTCTGCAAGAGTTTTGCTTCGACATAACCATGACGTTGGGGTGGATACGTCTTGGAATCACGAATCAAGCATTACCACGATTCCTGGAATCACGCTCCCGAATAATCCTATGATGGCACAGTGGTCATCAGAGTTGGTTCCTTCCGACCTATCCTTCTCACCTCCCTCACAAATTTCTGGACCATCATTTGACCCTGACTCGTTCTATCCTTTGGTCTCAGACCATCTCAGGGACTCTTCTGATCCTGAGTATTTGCTCAGCACCTTTCCTCATGCTGGGAGCCCTACACCATTATCGCTAGACAGACTTCGAAATAATCAGCATACCAGATAATTGGACCACAGTATTCTTCCGATTCTTTGACCTCTTTTGTCCGTGCCTTTCCTCTGACATTTTGTGGCCTTCGTCTGTACCATACATTTACCTTTTTTTTCTTCTGCATCAGTCTCCCCTGTTTTCGTACTTTCGTTTCCAGGCCCAAAAATACAATGTGTTGTGGTCCATACATTGCTTGCTGTGTAGGATCGATCGACGTATTTACTGGTCGGAAAATTGTCAGCGTAAAATCGTGTCATCCTGTTTCTGATGCATCTAGCCCGAAAAGTTGCGAATCTTGCCGCACATTACGGACCATGACTATTGCGTCTGTTTTAATTTCCCCACCCAAAGCTTCAACCGCCAAGTTTCTTGTTTCTGCGCCAACTGCCCAGTCTTGTGCCTTGAAGCTTGAAGCTTGAAAGCCCGAGAGGCCAGTGCCTGCGTCACCTTTTCATTCGTGGTGACTCTTCAACGCAATGCCGTCTCGTACACACACCTCAGGATCGCAGCACAGTGCTAACCCTGACACCCCCCCTCCCGAATATTCGGTACACGTTCCCGACCATTGGCAGGGCCCACCGTCATCCCAGCACTCACCAGTGAACGTGATAGCCGGGGACCACTTCCCTGACAGACAACAGTCCCTGTTTAGCTCGAGTTCCACCCCCCAATTCGCACCTCCGTTACCTTTTGGTCCTACTCCACTAATGCAGTCCCGACCTACACTTGGATTGCTGCCCTACTATGATCCTCATTCACTCCATTCCATCGAGGCGGCGAAGTCGAGAGCTAGATGGAGGTTCATCGGAGCAACTTTTTGGGCCATGAGCTCGATCGCCTGTTTTCTTCTGCTCGGGATGTCGAAAGGGCTACGAAAACTATAAAGTATATCTTAGGCTTCGTTCATGCATGTGGCGAGAATGGGCTTGTAAGTCCGATATATATCTCATCTTTGTTCAAGAATACATCAGCCGAATGTATACCCCACATGTCCTCATTCCATTTTTGAAGTACTTATACCAAGCGATCAATGTACCCTCGTCATATATACATATAGTATCCATCATCTTGGACACTAGCACATCCTTGCATCCGCTTGTCTTTGATATCGTGCTGTCGTATGTTCCTTTCAATTTATTTGTACCGGTTTCTTGGACCATCCTTCAGCTTCAGCCCCGCGGGGGTCATTTATACGTAGTTCCGGAGTGTGTAGTAGGTCCGACTTTAATTGTTTATCCACACCCAAATCTTATTTATGGATATGATCGAAGGTCATCGCGGGACCTTATTAGGACCATAGGTATGGGCAGCCTTTGCGGGGTTATCACAAACTTTTGTTTCGAGCGTGAATCATAGATCTAGATGCGGTCGAAACCATTACAAGACGAGCTTTTACCCCGGTAACACCGGCCGGGTCAGGAACTCGGGGGGAAAATGGCCAAGACATCCTGACATCCTGACATCCTTCAGGTCGTTGGTGGGGGGGCGAGTGAGCGGAAACTACTTGTCGATGTTTCGCGATCGGTTTTCATACATACGCGAAAAGGTTAGAACGCGCTTGCATTGTTTGGTTGCGGATCCAAGCTGAGAGTAGAGTCTGATATCATGGCTGGCCCTTCCTACCTGTTATACAGTTCATGGGTGTGGCAGGCTTGGGATCTGGCGACCTTCAATCTGGAGAGCGATTCAATGGACGACGAATCTGGGATGCTTGAGACGGAGTCGAGAGAGGTAAATTTTAAGGTACAGAAATGACGTTCCTTACGGCGCTCACAGGGGGAAGACGTGGGGTCAACCAAAGGACGGGGAGTCCATGCATTTCCCTGGTGCTTGAAGTTTGGTTGTTTAGCTCAAAGCTACCCAAGATTCACTCTTGGGGGAAGTCGATACGGCAGTTCCAAAAGAACATGGTGGACGTACTCCCTGTGCAGCGATGCTAGTGGCACACACGTCTGTGCGCAAACCAGGGAAGGAGGAATCTGGATTTATATCAGCGGCCTAGCCCACTCTAGTACCCGTGTTCTGAAATTGTACGCTCTTGATGTTATGTGGGCGACTACGTAACGACATGTACATATGTACTCCGATTTAATAATATTACCTGTAGATCTCGGTATCTAGCTATAATATGGCTTGTGCAGACGACCATATGGCAAACTAGTAGTGAAGCGGGCCTGGGTCACAGCGAGTTTGTCGTGTCAAATGATGAAACGCCATCGTGGACGGCGCGGGGGCAATACTACAGACGGATCATTCTAATCTACGAAAAACGCAGAGCAACCAGATATTTCGTCCTCGCTAAATTGACATCTTCAAATTTTGGGGGGTCTCAAGACCACCCATCTTGTTGCGAGCGTCCTCCCAGGCTTTTTACTTTTCCATTTCACGTCGTCCGGATCCACAGAGCACTCGACTCTCTTTTCCGCCCGCCGGTGGGCCCGCTTTGCTTGACACACGTAAATGCCCGAAAGAGAAACATGCTACAGACTGGGATCTACTCTTGGGCACGCTCGCGCTCTCCGTTGAGCGGAGGGCCCGTCACTGGGAACAATGGAGGGTTCGAGCGTGGGAATGGCTTAAGGTTAGGGTCCGTGCGTGGGAACAAATGTGACGGGTGTGAATCAAATATTGGCGTTTGTTGAATTTTTTTGGGTCGATTCTGTGTCGGCCCCGCGCGCTTCCTTTGCTCCTTCACACTTTGACAACACGATCGCCGTCGACAGCAACAGCGAACAAACACCCTTCGTCGTCGTGCCGCACGTCCAGCGTACTTCTCCTTGTCGTGCAGTTCGTCCTCCGGTGTTGTCCATCGTCGTCTATCCCGTGTCAACCAACCTATTTATCCAATCCCACGCGTCGCGCACGTCGTCTGCCGTTGCCTACCTCCATTCACATCGTCCTCGTCGCCGTGTAGCGCTTCCAATTCCACCTACAGCATTCTAACCTCGCACATCTTCATTCCCTCCTTGTCTCTCCAGTGTATCCATATCAGCAGTCCTCGTATCTGCGCTACCTTGCACCACACTCCCACCTCACCTTTGGTTTCTCCGACTGTTGATGTTCAATTACTAGTCTATCCCATAGCTTCAACCACTTGTAATTCTTTTCCAGATATCTCAGCTTCTCCATCCTGGCGCCTTCAGCTCCCACCTCGTCAACTCCTCGGTCACAGCCTCTCGAAGAAGACCTTATCAATCGCTCTCTGCTGGACTCTCTTGACGCTCAAGGTGACGCAGAACCTCTCCACCTCCCCCTTCCGCAGTCGTTCGTCATGTTGCAGTCCACTTCAAACACAGACACCAGTGCTACTTCTCCCGACACGCAATTTCGCCTTCCATCCGGCCATTCCGATTCTCCTTCTAATGTTGATTATAATAGCAATCATACCCACCACGACATCTTGCATCGCTCTTCACAAATCCCCCAGAACGCTGATGCTAACCATCAGCATTCAATCTCCGAGCAAGTGTTCGCTCAGGGTGGGGGGCACCCGGTGTACAACAGTAGCAACAACTTTCATCTTTCCGACTATCTCTCCGAGTCCGAGAGTGCTTCTCTGAAGGTGCTGCCTCAAGGGTCCAAGTCGCCTGGCGATTTCGGAGCAGGTCCTTTCAGATCGTCTTTTGGCGCCTATAGTGGTGTCAATGGCACACACCCCTCTCATTCCAGTTCGGGCAATCTACCACCCAGTTCCTTCCGCATGCGACAAGTCAACCCATCCTCAGCTACCTCGCAGTCGTTTGCGAGCGCTTCAGAGGGCTTTGCCGGTCACCCGCTGGGCATCCAGCACCAGCTCTCTCAACAGTCGCAGCAGGGCTCTTCTGTAACCTCCGGGTTTGAGTCACGGGGAATCGACTATGGAAGTAGCCCGCCTTTGACTGGCAAAGTGTCTCAGCAGTTTGCCCTAGACCCATTTTTACAGTCACACGCAGTGAAGCCGCAAATGCACGACTCTTTCCACCCGCTGTCCCATAGCAATTCCGCCGGTCAAGTGTCGTACTTGAATGGCATGCACCTTCAGAGCCAGACACCATACGGCCCTCATCTCCAGAGCAGTGGAACGGTCGGCGGACCCGCGAGCAACCCTCGAGGTTTAGGCACATCTGGACAATCGAATGTAGCCACAGAACCCCAGAGTGGGAGTAGTCAGCAAGAAGAGATTTCTACGATTTTTGTAGTCGGTTTCCCGGATGACATGCAGGTTTGTTCATTGGAGTTCTGAAGTCGTGTCTTCACTAATGTTTACCATTAGGAACGGGAGTTTCAAAATATGTTTACATTCTCCTCTGGCTTTGAGGCCGCGACACTCAAGATCCCCAACAAGGAGTATACCGCTTATGGGTCTTCAGGTGGCACTCCTTCTGGGCTTCCCTTGCGCGGCAGCTCCTCATATTCTTCATACTTTAATTCAGGCCCAAATGACCCGTATAACATTGTCACCGTGAACCAGGGAGGTGTCGTTGTCGATAACGGGCGAGACGGTCCAACTACTTCCTGGCCGCCGCTTCCCATTCCACTCGGTGATGAACCAAGTCATTTTCAGGGCCCGGGTGGTCATCCTCGGAAGCAGATCATTGGATTTGCCAAGTTTCGCACTCGACAGGAAGCCTTGGAGGCAAGAGATATGCTTCAGGGTCGTCGTGTTGACATCGAGAAAGGCGCTGTGCTCAAAGCAGAGATGGCGAAGAAAAACCTTCACACGAAGCGCGGCGTTGGCATTGGCAGCATCAGTTCAAGCGGCGGTAGTGCATCTCTTGGCGGTAACCTAAACGCTCTTGCCGGATTGAATGGAGTCGGGAGTCTCAGTGCATTGGGAGGCCTCGGTGTCACTCCTGACGCAATCGCTGGTCTTACCGCTGGTCTCAATTTGAACTCCAATATGAACATGGGTGCCCTTGCCTCGCTTAGTGGAGGTGATTCCTTGGCTGCGCGCGAACGGGAGCTCAATGCGCTGACCGCCATAGGCTACGGCAATCTCGGCAGTGGATGGCGGGAAGGTCGACTTGGGGACAGCAGCGAGGAAGAACGTGAAAGAGACCGTGATCGTGACCGGGAGAGGAGGCGGGAAGCTCTCGTAGGACTGAACCTTGGGTTGGGCATCAGCGGTCGTGGGGCGCGAGAACGTGGCCTTGCTGATGAAGAAGAACGAGAGAGGTTCAGGCGGAAGGATTTCAAAGCTGTCCAAGCCGAAGCGGTGCGAATGCTGCCGGGGAATGCTGCTGTTTACGATGCTTTTCATCAGGCGTCAACTTTCTCCAGGAACGTACAAACCAGTATTCTTTCCCCCACCGGCGGCTCTTCTGGAGACGGTGCAGGCTCGGGAGTCAATGCTTTAGGTTTTAGCGGGATCATCGCTCAGACCCCCAGTAGGGACGAAGGTGCGTCACGTGAAGCGGTTGGTCCTTGGGATCAGCCGTCTCCCCGTGAGCGTGATTCCGCATATTCTGCCTTTACGTCGCTATATGGAGTTCGCAAAGCCTCGGGCATTCCTAGGCCTTCTTCGCCACGGGATACTTCTCCTCCCAAACCCCATATACCGTTCTCACCTTCTGTCAATGATGAAGATGGTATGCTTCCTCCTCACCGATCCGGGATCTTGCGCTCGACACAAACCTTTACTACTGCTGTCGACGAGCCCGTCGTTAGCCGTCCTTCTGCACCTCCTTCGAGCTCTACATCAAGTACAGATGGTCTTGACGACAGTGGACCTGTACCACTGACCGTTAGCACCAGTGGACAAGTCAGCACCGGGAATACATCACCGCAACTGCCATCACCAGCTTCGCATGCAAGTTCGGCCACTAGCTCTTCCATTGGTGGACATGCCACTAGCTCTTCAAGTAGCGGGATACCGAATACCGCCGGGAGTGTCGGCCCAAGGAACGCTCTTGTCGACCAAAACCCTCCGATCAACACCCTTTACGTTGGAAATCTGCCCACAAGTCCTGTTGGTGCCGGCTATCCTACAAATTATTTAGAGGATAGTCTTAGAGAACTCTTTTCTCGACGTCCTGGATATCGGAAGCTTTGTTTCAGGCAGAAGAGCAATGGGCCGATGTGCTTTGTTGAGGTATATTTTCCTTTGCGTCCTCTAATTGCGTTGATGCTCATGGCCTATGATTTTCAGTTTGAGGATGTCCACTATGCTACGAAAGCTTTGAACGAGCTTTATGGGAATTCTCTCGGCGGCTTGGTCAAGAATGGTGGGATCCGCCTGTCGTACAGCAAGAACCCTTTGGGCGTACGCACTCCGACCACTGCAGGAACCGGGCCGCTATCGCAGCAGCAGAGTAACGTTCACTCTGGTGTTGCTTCTCCTTTCCAGGCAGACATGTTTCAGCCTCGCCAAGGTTTCGAGGGAGATTCCGGTATCGCAAACGTCAGGCGCGACAACTCAACTACAACTTCGCCACCACCTTCTGCCTTTGGAGCATTCGCACGCTCCCCACCTCCGCCTAGGTTTGTATCCCCACCACCTTCGGGCAGCTTTAGTATGGTATCTTCTCCGACAAGCGGAGCCCCTCTCCCTCGTGGCTCCCACACATTTGGCATTTCCTTGAGCGGTACTGGAGGGGTTTTTTCTCCCTTTGGACTACCATTGTCGTCCCCTCCCGATCAGTCGAGCGCTCTCCCATCTCCGCATTCTATGATACCCGACCATCCGAGCCCAGATGCTCCCTTGGCTCATGGTCACCCCCCGCATTTCCCGCATCGGGCTTTGTCGCCTTCATCTTCCACTGTAGAGGCCACCAGGGCCGGTTAACGGGCTGAATTATTAAGGTTGCTCAATATTTTTCAACAAGCATGAAGCATCTACAGCACACCATCTGCGCATTCTATATATATCTGTACTTACCACCACCATGACATGTTTGACATCCCCAAAGCTCATTCTCCAACCATTTCCGCACCTTTTTCGAATCGCATCCACTTCGCAGATCACATTTCATTCATATTATTTACTTTTTCTTTGTCTAGCCTCAGCAATTGTTAATCGCAACCTGATACGTTTCGCTTCGCTCAATTTTGTGTTCGTGCTCACACATTCCAAGCTACTGCTCATACGATGACCCGTGCTGATATCTCTACTATACTACTATTTTACCACGGCTTCATTGTTGTCTCTGAAGTTCGTATAACAAATTGTTGACTTTGTGCAACGTTCCGTCATGGCACGATTGTCCTTTTCTTTTCCTTCCTTTATTTTTTTCCCTCGCTTTTTTCTCCTTCCGACACGTCGGTGAGTCGTTAGCCTTGAGGTGCCGAAGGTGTTTGCCCGTCCGACCCATGTTCGTATGCTTCTGGTCACTTCGATATGTGTTGATACAGTACCCAGATGAACCTTTGATGTATACTAATTTCCATGGTCTCTTTCTTTCGTGGAACGAATGGATATACGGACATTTCTGCCGAATTTTTGAACAAAGAGATAGCAGTAGTAATAAACATGGTGTGTATGCCGAACGCAAGGTATAAGATGGTAACGAAAAACGACGTCGTCATCTAGACCTACGGGCCAGCGCTCTCAGCCCACTCACGACTGCCCATCTGGACAAGCCGCGAACACGCGCGGGCAAACGCAAAAACCTCTTCTTCGCCCGTGAACATGGAGCTCGCGCCGACGACTTCCGAAGGCAGACCCTACAGCAAAGTGTGACGTCAGCGTCACCTCCCCACCGGAAAAGAAAAAGAGCGAGAGAGAAGAGAAGGGACTCACGAGGTCATCCATGACGCTGCGCATATGATCAGATATGTCGCCCTTGGCAGAGTCGTCGGAAAAGACTTGATAAATAGGGACTTCTGAAGAGATGAAGAGTTTCGTCTGGGGAGGGGGGGGTGAGGTTAGCGGCCCGTAGCAGGAAAGGATAGCGTACCTTGGACTCGTAGCAAGCGTCTACAAAGGTGATGAACCGGCGCGCCTTGGGGTGCAAAGAGTCAGTGTGCCGCCGACGGAAGCATGGCCGTAGAAAGTACGTACGACGTCCTTTCTAGAAACGCCCAACTTCTTCACGTCGGTGACGAAAACGGTACCAAACGTGTTGGTGATCTCCAGATAGTCAGCCGCGCTGAGCGGTCTATCGCAGAGCTCGGAAAACGTAAACCTGGCGACACGAGAGGTGGAGAGGGGAATGTGGAGGGAACGACCAAAGGTAGAGAGGGCGCGGTTGGCGACGACTGGATCTGTGTTGATCTCGGACGAGGAAGGAGGGGACGTGAGCGAGTCGAATATCTTGTTGATCTCTGCTTCGTTCTCTGGTGTAAGGGGGTGGTAATATACTTGCGAGAGTGCGCGGGGTATGCGTCTATAGTCTGTAGGACGAACGTCATCGCTGGAAAAGGAGGTTACTAAATGATCGGAATGACGGACCTGTTCCGGAATCGAGATCGGTGACTTGAAAGTGAGTCTTGAGAAGGTCTATGGTCGGTACGAAGCTGGAGCGCTGTATGCCGTTCTTGTATAGATCGTCTGGATGTCGACTAGGAGTGTGGGTGAGAATGGACGACGACGGGAGGAAAGAGAAGAACTGACTTGCTTGTGATGACACAGATGACGCCGTGTTTCAAGAGACGGTCGAGGAGTCTCCTAAGAATCATGGCGTCTGCAATGTCTGTGACCTGGAACTCGTCGAAACAGAGGACGTAGGCCTCGCGTGCGAGATCACGGGCGACGGGGGCGATAGGGTCACCGCCGTCACCTCCGCCTACGCTCGCGCCGCCCCCACCGCCAATGAGACCCATGGCGAGCTTGGCAGCGTGGACGCGCTTGTGTACGTCGATCATGAAGGCGTGGAAATGGACCCGGCGCTTGCGTGTGATGGAGGGTGGGAGGGAGTTAAAGAAGAGGTCCATGAGCATGGTCTTTCCCGTGCCGACGTCTCCGTAGAGGTAGAGGCCCTTGGGTGCATCTGGTGGTACGGATTCTGGTTCTGAAGGGGAGAAGAGGCGAGAGAATATGGAGGGCGAAGGGGGTACGGACTTGGGAACGCGCGGGGGTGGGTAAGCGAGTAGCTTGGAGTGAAAGGACTGGAGACGCTGTATGATGCGTAGTTGGTGTGGATCTGGACGGAGCACACCGTTGGATACGAGGGAGTTGTAGTGTTGTAGTGGCGAAGAGGACGAGGACGGAGAGGAGGTGGGCGGTAGTGACTGTGAGAGCGGGGACTCGGAAGTGACGGGGTCGACGAGGACGGAGCGAGAGAGAGTCACTGTCTGTGACTGTCTCGCTGAGGGGACATGAACAGCGCGAATCGTAGCTGGTACACGGCGGAGTGTTCTGAAGAACAACTTTGTGGTAGAGATCATCATCTACCAAATATCTCACGGTTACTATGGACGACTACCACCACCTCCTCCTCCTTGCCGACTCAAATCTACCAACTGGCTCGTTCATCGCATCTTCTGGCCTAGAATCCTACACCACCCATGGCTTCCTATCTCACACCCCACTCCTCGCCTTTGTCCAAGACGGTCTTCACTCCTATGCCCACTCCGCCCTCCCCGTCGTATCCGATGCCCACCGCATCATGTCCACCATCACCGCAGAGCACGTCGACCTCCGTGGCCCCCTCGATGCCCTAGTTGCCCTCGACGCCTTCTACGAGTCCATCACACTCAACCACGTCGCCCGCCGCGCATCCACTTCCCAGGGCGTCGCCCTCCTCACCCTCTACTCCAAGGCCTTTGCCCCTGCCCACAGTCCACACCCGGCAGCCTCTCTCGTCGATCAGCTCAAGCTCGCCGTCCGACGCGGCGATACACACGGCCATCTTCCCGTCTGTTGGGGCGTCCTCACAGGCGCGCTCCATCTCCCGCTTGGTACGTGTCTTGATCCGTTCCGTCCGATCAACCCCAACTCACTTCCCCAGATCGAGCCCAGAACCTCGCCCTCTTTCTCCATGCCCGCGCCCTCCTATCGGCTGCAGTGCGTATGAACACGATCGGTCCTTATCTTGCACAGCAAATGCTGTACCGCGACGTTCGCCCGATCCTCGACGCTTGCGTCGCCCAGTGTGGCACCATGTCCACCGCGGCCCTCACCGATCCCAAAGATTCGGACGAATTACCCCTCGACGGTCCCGCCAACACGTGGCCATTAGGCGAAATCCTCGCCATGCGACATGATCTACAACACTCAAGAATGTTCAATAGCTAATGACATTCCCTCTTTTTTTATGTTCGAGCACTTCATGCCCCACCAGCCAACGCCAACCTTGCCGCAATCTCGGCCTGTCCTCTCACCAAGTTTGCCAGATACGACACCATGACACTGTCTTGCAGCGCCGTCGACCAGCCGCCCTCTTCGTCTGGCGCCGCGCCAAGTACGTTCCACAGGTACTTTCCAAGCGCAGGATCAGGGGGAATCTCTCCTCGAATGATGGACTGGACGTGTGCGAGCACACGATTTAGTGACTCTGAGGTGCTGAGCAGGGCAGTATGTAGAGCAGGGAGAGGCGAGGTGGGCTGGAACGTGCTCGACTGATCGGAAGAGGAAATGAGGAGATCGACTGCGATGACATGAATCAGTCATTGATCAAACCGTGGCAGGGCCACGACTCACGTCCCGATTGTTCAGACTCGTGGAATTTTAGATCGCAGGGGATAGGTATGAACACGCAATTTTCTGCCTTTGGATATACGCCTACTGGAGAACTGTATCATACCGATCGGTGAATGCACGACGATGGCAGATGGATGCGTGGCTAACCTGACGTATGCCCTCACACCTGCACCGACGCCCTCCTCCGTCCCAGTGTCCAGTGCCACGTGCACGGCCGGGAGAGGTGCGGTCTCCTGCTCGTAAAAGTTTTGGATGAGGGCGGAAAAGGTGCCTAGGCCAGCCTGACCGCTCTCGCTGCTGCCGGTCGCGTACCAGCCGACGATGCTGAGACCCTCCCTGCCCTGAGGACCGACGCCGACGCCAGCACTCGACGTCCCCGAGGGCACGATAGACTCTCCGCGACCCTTGAGGAACATTTCGTACATGGCGCGATGGTAATCGCCGTCAACGGCGACCTGTTCCTCCGTCTCCGAGTGGAGGACGGCGAATGCGTGGGTGACGTTGACGACGGTGGGTGCGGAGGCGGGCGTGGCCGATGAAGGCGTGCGTGTGCCGAGGAGGGTACCGATGACGCGGTGCTGTGAGTCCGTGCGACGGAGGTAGTGGTCGAGGATGGAGAAGAGCGCGGTTGGGTGGATCGTCAGCGACGTCGGGCGGGCACTTTTGGGGAATGAGGAGGTCGTCGGTGAGTGTGAATGATGACTTACGGGATGGGATCGGTGGACGCATTTTTGAGAAAGATCGCAGACGAGGGTGGTCCCAGCGGCATCGATGATAAAATGGCAAGAAATGGCGGAGTTGCAATTACAACTTGGTTTTTTTTTCTTTTCTACTCAAAATGCCTTCGGAAGAGACAAAGGTAAGGGTAAACTCGTTATCACTGCTCTTCTCCTCCTCACCCCTCCATCACAGGAACGCATCCTCAAGCTCGTCGAGTTTGGTCGCGTACGTCGACTCCCCCTTTCCGTGACTACCCCGCTCACAGACAGACAGACCGTCGTTCACTATGGCTGGATTCCAATGATTATTTATATTGGCTACACCCAGAGCTCACCCCGGCCCATGTTCATCAAGTTCGTCTCTCCTCTTCTTTTCCGCTGTCGCACTCATTCTTCAAACAGGCTCATAAGCCCACTCGCCTGAGTACTATATGTAATACTTAGTTTGCGAAAAACATATTGTTTGTCAGGCGCGGTGAGTTTCTTTCGCCCCTGCCCTGCCTACTGCGACGATTCAAACGCTGTGGTGGTCCCTGAAAACCGGACCCTGAACCACCCTCGTTGTATAACCAGCCCACGCTTGGTTGGAATGGGGGTGCTTTGTCGACAGTAGAGGCCAGATATGAGCATCATTCTTTCCCCTCTGCCTTGGTTGTAGCTTCGTCGCGCTAAACAATGTCGATACCCCCAGGTCTTGGATATCCCTACTATAGATACACTCTCCTCAATTCACATGCCCCAGTAATCCGCTGGCACATCGGACACAGTTTCGTCGTACCCAAACACCTCAGCCAACACGTTGCGCAGCATGTGTGCCAACACCCCGTCGACACCGCGGGGTCCACATACGGCGACAGGCACACGCGACACGTCGCAGGCGCAGGCTGTGAGAGATTCGTGAGCATCGTGGTAATCGTGAAGAGCACCGAGACGTACAATCGTGTTCAGCTTTGCTTCCAGTGCTAATATGAGTGCGAGATTGTCCCCCCTTGAACGCGCAGTCAGGATGGCCATGTCTAGTCTGTCCATGTCATCTTCTGAGCCCTGTGTGCGTGACAGTGAGCCAGCGTCCGTCGAGGTACTGTCTCCAGTTTGTCGATCGTGATTCGATCGTCGTCCGACGTCCTCCGCATCATCCATGTTCCCGTCTGCCTCCAACTTGGCCCTCAGGACGTCCGCCTCTCCAAACTGTGCATCCCCGAACACAGCATCGTCTGTTCCGTCAATATCAATGTCATCTTCGGTGTCCACCATTTCCCGGCGAACTTGTATCCCCGTCCCTCTCAAACTCGCTGTCGTGATGACCCGAGTACGAACGCTCCCTTCCCCCGCTGCTTCCCAGCCTGCGTCAGCGTCCACGTCCACGTCTGCATCTTCATTCCCCCGCACTACCCCGTTCGTTCGTTCGCGTTGCCGCTCTACCTGCGTACGTCGACTCTCATATGCGAGACATGCGTCGACGTGTGCCTCCACGACATCTCTGTCACCCCGGACCTGTTGCGAGCACACAGGGCAGACCGTTCCGGCCTCTCCTTCTGGCCCGTCGTCCGCGTCGAGCCGCGCTAACCAAGTCGCCTCTTCCTTGGCGAGCTCCTTGAATCGTGCATGCCTTGCCCTGCGACGGCGCATAATATATCCGATCGCATGTTCTATCGCGGCAGGGGCGGTGGACGTGTTTGCGAGGATGGTAATGGACGGCGCAGAGGACGAGGATACGTAGATACGGGGCAACGGCTGGAGTGCAGTGAGAGACTGGCGCGCTTTGACAGCCGAACGACGTTTGTGAGCGCTCGACGGGCTGTACGAGGAGGTGAACAAAATAAAATAAAAGGTGGAACGAGAGACATACCCCTCCTCGAGGTCGTCCATCTGTGTGAGCACCTCCACGTCGCCGACATGCCTGATGATGTCCTCGACGCGCTGCATCTCCAGCTCGGCGTGTTGTGCGAGGAGACGGATGGGGATGAGCTCGGTGCAGGCTGGACATTGACGCGTTTCGGCGCGCTTCGCTGTAGTATGTGTGGGGTGGTCAACGGGGAGAAGAGATGGTCGCGTTTGGACGCGTGCACGTACGTTTCTTCACCCTCGGTGGGGGATGCTCGTCCGGCACAGGGGAGAGCGAAGAAGACGAAGAAGAAGAGGCACAGGCTTCGATAGAACGTTCCCTAGCACGTTTTTTGCCGCTGTGTCATTTGGAAAAAGCGTAAAGACGAAGACCGGTTCCTAGAAAAAAACGAAACGCACGTTGCAGTTGATGGGATTTCCATGCTTGAACGTGGAATAGTTTCGGGATTTGTCGTGAAGGCGGGGGTGGATTGTGCCGACCGACGATGGATGCACCCGACGAGACGGCACGCCCACGTGACCTCGCGAACGTCCACTCGGAGTCGGAGTCGGATATCAGGTTTACATCTTGCCGGCTTGAAGAAGAACATGACAGTGGTCAGTTCTTTTCCTCAGTATCATCGAAAAGTGACTTGTGCTTCCCATGAATCATAAGTTTCCTGTGGGGTGTATCATACAGCGCGTTCGATTACAGTACTTTACAGGTATCCCGGTTAGTACACTCCATTATCAAAGTCGACTGACCACCACTGAGGTAAGGTGCATCCATTGTTGGTCAGCACAATCCACCTCACCAAAGAACAATCCTA
Organism: Leccinum incarnatum; assembly: GCA_038091095.1. Lineage (NCBI taxonomy): Eukaryota > Fungi > Basidiomycota > Agaricomycetes > Boletales > Boletaceae > Leccinum > Leccinum incarnatum. Next base: position 59,258 of record JBBPNG010000021.1, read on the forward strand.
CCCAAGGACTCAGTCACCAGCACATTGCAATGGTCAGCATCCACGCAAAAATCAGGAACCGATGGGTCCGTGTCCTGGAAATCCCACAAGAGGATATTAGGAGGCTCTCTCTTAAGCCTCTGAAATGGCTTCGCTTTGTTGCCTTTGCTACTCTTGGTGCCATAGGAGATCTCCATCATGATGCTTCAGGAGATCATCCCATCACTGCCGATGAATATGAAACTGTCTTGGAAGTCACCGATCTTGCTGAAGGCTATCATTTCATCCCTGAAGGTAATGCCCATAGTATATGCAGCCATTCTCCAAGTCTATTGACAAGGTGTATTGAAATAGGAAGCTGCCATTTTGTTGATCCAGAAGCACTAAATGACCGCGAGTCCTCATCTGCCAGTTCATGTCTCACCTCTTTTCCTGAAAATGTTGCCAATCGTGATGGAAATTGTTGTGCAGTCACGGGAAGTGCAACATACCAGGCTACTCACATCATCCCACATTCCAAGGGTGATAAGGTAATATTCTTACTCTTGTTGTAGATATACAACTGGCTCTCACAATGTTCTACTAGTTTATTCAGACTGCCATTTTGGACCGTCGCAGGAGTTTATATGATGATCAGCAACCTGATCTTAACATCGACTCCACAGAGAATGGCATGTTATTGAGGATGGATCTCCATCCTCGATTTGGCAAGGGACTGAGCGGATTGTTGAAGGTATGTGAACTGCCTTTGCTATTTCCTTCTGATATGAAGCAGATACTTTTCTAGACTCCTAACTTTGCGTTGAATACTATTGACATTCCCAGAGTAGAGCATGGTGATCTGCCAGCTTTACGCATCACGTTTCAACACCTCGAACGGTATCCCGATTCTGACCTCGACCCACTTCCACAGCGGGATGTCCGAGCTAACTGGATGGTTGATGATGCACCTAGCGTCATACTTCTCGATTATGCATATGGAGTTGCTGCCGTCCGACGTTGGGCCACCCAGGAGGCCATGGATTCCCTCGATTCCCTCCACAAGAATGAAATGAAGTCGTCTCGCCCTACCTGTCAGCGCAAAGGTGGTGGTGATGTCAAACCAACTGGCCGTTACATGCTTCGGAACCGCACTGTTGGAACCAGTCATATGAAATCCGAGGATTCAGAGTCATCAGCTATGGAAACTGCATATCAACTCGCCATGTTTTTAGGGGGTTTTGAGCCTGGGACAGACCTGGATATGATACATCAGCAACAGGAGGAAGAAGCAAAGAGGATTTCACAACAAATTGGTCGAGAGAAGGTTCAAGAGTGGTTGGGAACAAGCAGTGACATAGAGATGTTGTAACTTTTGGTCGATGGCTGTCTGTTGAACCAAGGTTCTCCCAATTGTGACAGCGCTATTGTCGCCTCTGGCTGCCGGTGAGATTTCACACTGCCTTCAAAGAATTCCTGAATCACTTTGGCGGCGCTCGATGTGATGATCCAGTGGACTCGTTCTGACTCTACGTCCTAGCATTTTGACACATTGGGAACACTTTCCTACAGAAAATTTGCTCTGAATATTGAAGCCCGGCTGTGCACGATCGGTGCAGCCGCCGAAAAAAAAAATGACAACATCTTAGTTTCTCGGCAAATCATTTCAAGTCGACTGACGAACACTGAGGTATTGCGACTAGTGTACAATCTATCATACAGTCCCTACGTCTTCGCTTTTCGTTTCCATTTGGAAGACATGATTGAACTCAGATGCCCGACAAGCCCTTTCCCTTGCTGTCCAAAACCGCACTTCCCCTCGTGGCGTTCTTGCTATACATTCCCCCTGAGTGGAATCCTTCGCTTGCTTGTTCCTTGCCTCTCTCCAACAAGATTTCGACGACTTCGTAGTCCTTGGACGTTCCAAACTTGTTTTCAAGCTGTTGGTTAGAGGGGCGACCTAGGAATCCTTGAGAACCTTGAGCCGAATAAAATATTTCGAATGCTGATAACGAGAGTGAGCGAGCCACATCCTCTCTCTTCGATAGGGGTCAAGTACATACAGTCGACGACATCTGCCAGAGGGATCGTCCTGCAGACAAGCCATCAGACAAACCAAACTCGTAAAGAGGGGACGTGGAATTACCTGTCTTGAAAGAGAGATCGAGTGAGCGATGGCGTTTCGATAAAAGCGGATCATCATCCCTGGACAAAGAGAGGCTCACCTCCAGACTTCCATTTCTTGAACTGCAAACGTCTCTCACATCAGAGGACGTCATCGAGCATCGGAAACATGGTAAATTACCTCTACGGGATTGACCATGATTATGTACTCGTCCGTAGATTGCGTGTCCGGCTTGTAAACGACTTTGGTGACGTTCTTTGTGACATTCTTGGGCATGGCTGATAAGGGGCGGGTGGCGCTATCGAATTGTTGATGGGTATGAATTAGGATACGACTAACAGAGTATGCGATGGTGGTGATAACAAGAGGGATCGAAACCGACGCGCGCCTCTTTATACACCTCGGCGATCGCCCGCCACGCGATGACGTCTTGCTTGAGTAACGCGTCACGCGACTTCGGATCATCGTACAGACAACTCTCCACCCCTACGACGTCATAGGGCTGCTACCGTGTCCCATCTTAACTCCGTCTCCTTACGTCCTTCGTTCCCAGCGGCCAGGTGGGTCAAAGGAACAAGGGATGGCCTGCGAAAGAAATCAAACGTCAACGCTGGCATCCGTCACCAGTCAGCGACAGCGGGATGACGCCTACCTGCCGTGAGCACACTGGAACGGAAAAACAGTCGCTGATAGCTGTTTCACCAATCGCTCGCACTGTTCTGTGTTCAAGGGATCGTTGAACATGATTGCACCTGGTAAACTGCTAAGCCTTGAGCACACATCAAAAGCCAAGCTCACTCACCTCGACAAGCCTTTGAGTTGATCAAGTCGAGAAGTTCACGTGGACACCATCGTAACGCCTTCAGCCACTGCGTCTCCTCGCCCAAACTTGCAGAATCAAGTTGGGATGATGGATCACGTGATTCGAGTTCTCGACTCTCGAGTGCACCAATGTACCCCTTGATGAGTTCCTGCATCTCCTTACCCGATAATAGCTGTAGCTCGATCTCAGCGGATGTTCTCTACTTTTCGTCCACACGTACCTTTTCGCTCACGATCTCAGGAATGGCACTCACAAACACCTGAATATAACCACCATCTATTTCCGTCTCACACTCTAGCCTGGACTGGGTCTCCTCGAGTCCAGAGAATCGGAAACCCCATGATTCGAATGCCTTGCGGAAATCGGAAAGCTCTGCGAGACGGGAAGCTTCGTGCCTAGTGAGGAGCACGGGTACCGGAGGCGTCAACTGCTTCATCTCCACCCCTCCACTTCCTTCCTGGTGGCTAAGAAAGCCACAACAAATCGACTTCAAAAAGCGTTCAACACGCACACGTTCGTCCGCGGCATGTTGATCGATTAGGATGAGCGTTTTCCCTTCCGAGGCAAGTTGACCTTCGCATGTTTCATTGTCTTTCTCTCCAGAGGGGCCATCGGGGTCTAGACCGAGAACACAAGCGATGAACTTGCGGTCCACCTGACTAATGATGCGTGCCTTTCGTAAATCGTCCTTCCGGAAACGTATTTGAGACGCAGCAAAATCAGACGAGCCAGGCGTAGGACCCCAGCCAAAGATCGCACGCTTTGTGGGACCGGCCGTGTGACAGCCCTGGCGAAGCTGAGAATTACAACAATCTGTATCCGCATTCGCTGATAGGGAAAGGGCGGGTATCTTTGGTTCTCTAAGCGCAAAGGCGCCGTTGGCCTTGAAAAAATCTCAGTGACGTATTACAACACGAGGTGTGGGGGAGTAAAGAAGGTTACCTCCAGGGCTTCTTGCAGCCACTCGGGTATGGGGTGTGTTGTACCGGCATTATTCTCGTTTGTTTGGCGGGGTGCCCGTAGCGTGCGCCTCTTCGAGCTGGACTCAATTGAATCATCCGCGGCTGCGGTGAAACGAGCCCTTTCAGGATAGGAGTTCCCCGTGCGGTTATCGATGATGAATGTTTCCCTGGTTGATGGATCTTTCCAGATCGTCTCCCGTGCGTCAGTCAGAGACACCGTTCCCTTGTTGAGTTTCTAAATCGAATCGATGGAACTGTGCACACGAGCCGAGAGGCGCACCATATGGACGAATACGTCGGATCTCCCACTCCTTTCGAACTGAACTGAGCCCGATGGCATTTTTGGATTAGCCACAGCATCTGGCGTCAGCTTCAGCTTCTTTTTGTTCCTCGGGTGGCTATCCTGGGCGACTTCGTTTCTCGTCTTATCGGGCGCAAAACTGTGGTGAACCAAGAACGATTGGATAGTCGAAGATAAGAAAGAATTCACAATGTTTTTATTCTAGGGCGGCTCAAGGTCAGCAGGACACATATCCGAGGATTAGGCGAGCCTTGCCCACATCCAGTTCGACTGCTGATTTTGATGGTTCCAGGCAGTTATCGATGTGCTTCACGGGGATGATCAAATTCAGGACGTAAACCGGCTTCTTCTCTCCCTTACGGGGAGACCGGCGCGCAGCTGGAAAAATTCAATGAGATCGACTCCTATGGCGCGGAACAAGAAACCGACATGAACGTAAGCTTGTCTCTCCTCCTTCATCATATGCCTGGAGGGCGTAAAATCACCAACTGGTTCGTCAACAATCAATTATGCCATACGTGTTTCGCGAACGTGCTCGCAGCGAAGCAATGATCGATTAACCGATGGAGGTCACAAAACGAGATCGGATGTTTGTTTATATCTAGCAAGGGGAAGATGTGTGACAGTGGCTTGATCAGGGTCTGGCAAGATGTGACCTACACAAAAATTGATACGACTGTCGGGCCGAGAAAGGTCAGAAAGGGGATAATGTCCGATCAGGGAATGGAAGGCGTCAACCTTTGTATGTGCCCCAACGAGCGAGATAAATCCCTCGATTTGGAGTTGTCCGGAGGTAGCGACTATCTCCTCCACGCACTGAGAAACCCAACTTCCATCTCAATCGTGCACGTGGGTGACAAAACAGAAGTACACTTACCTCCGTGAATGCACGCCCGTACAAATGTCGAAACGCCGCAAGAGTGGACCGAGTCTTGATCGGACCAATCAGGTCATTAAATCAAAGCTTCGGAAATGGCTGTATCGTTACCTTTGGCGCCTTGAGAATATGCGACTTGTGGGAATTCTGACAATCTTTGCTCCTGCTCGCATCCTGAAACGAGAAGGAAACATCTGGAAACACCAATGCATACGCCTCGAGTTCTTGCCGAATCACGTCAATAGTCTTGTTTGGCGAAGGGTGAGATTGACGGCGAACTGGGAGCTGTTCAATTGTTACCAAATATGTGCCTACATTTTAGCCGAAGTTTACACACACATTGAAAAATGCATCACGGATCGATACGACGGTTCCGGAAGATTCTCTTCGCCAACGGATCGATGGGCCTATGTAAACGCATTTTCCCGCCTGGACAAAAAGCATGCGTTTGCCACAATAGGAGGAACGCCGGACAGGAATATACCTTGACAATGACGGACCAACTCTCGCGAGATCTCACTGTGCGAGATGAAATCTCCAGGCATGAGAGATCCGCCATGGAAGCCAACGCTGCGAATGAAACGTGAGCGCGTGCAACGGGCTTCATTATGCCGGATCATACCTTCTCCTCGGAAGCCAAATGTAGAAACAATTTCCAGAGAGGCAGGGGTGTAAGCTTTCGAAGAATCTGCGAAACGAGGGTTGAGATATGAAACGTTGACCGGGCGCAACGAATTGCAATCAGCGACTCACTGTATCGCCCATGCTCTGAATC